>JBAMAX010000137.1:0-60045 GCA_037043745.1 Chymomyza amoena
TTTCTATAATAATTTTTTCAAAATAATATTGTAGTATAGGTATACATTGAAGATCCGGCTAGATTTGTTTATATGGACTAAAAAGTTTTTATGTTTTAAATTTAATTACAAAAATGTTTATATTACTTAAAATATTTTTGTGGAAATTCTTCTGTCTGGCTACGGAGGCAGAAAGTGGACCTAACAAAAAATTAACTTAACACGCCACTTCAAACGACATTCCCTATTACGTTCCTATAGTAGTAGACTGAGTTGACTAAGTATACGATCCAAAAGCTCCCAAAGTTAAGCACTGCCCTACCTAATGAAAGATCGTATGGATGGTGTGGAGAGATTTCCTTATTGATCACCAAGCTTGCTTTAAGGAAGACCTGTCACAACAGTTCTGTTCCAGAGTGTTCCTGATCTCAAAAAGGTAATTCACAGAGTTTGGCTAGACGATCATCTGGCTAAAATCTATAGTCTGCTTCCAGAACCATGCTCCTTGTTATAACTTCCGAATCAAAAATATAACCATCGATCTTTCGGACAAAACAATTATGTTAGTGACGCAGGGAAATTTACTGAAGTCAATACTCTATAAGCTCGACGTGGCGGATTTTTCAACGCCTAACAAGCTTAGGCAAGTTGTGTAAAAAGATAAGATGACATCTGGATATACTGAAAACTTAGAAAGCCGCAGATGGGATGCACAAAAATATCTATTTGCTTGAGACCTGGGCTCGCAGACGGAATATCGCCTTTGGATGGGCCAAGCTTGCTGTTACCCCAAATAGATAGACACTCCCGCTGTATGGAGCCAAATATCTTGGAACAATCTTGGAGATGGGGCACAGCTTCAGAGTTCACATTGGCAACATTCTAAAAAGATGGCGTACGTTAAAGTCGGGCGTGGATGCCTTGGGAAACCCTGTTCCTCTAGCTGGCAATAAAATCTGATATATTGCTTAAAAACACCCTGATCATACTTTAGATAACTTTGGGGGTCTCCTTCTGTATGTTACCTAGATTTTCGGCTTGCAAAATCTTAATATACCCTTTCGGGTATATTATTTCGGTATTGGGTATAAAAAGTGGTAGACAAGCAATCGGCCGGGGCAGCCGTGCTTTAAAGAGACTTTCCGTTGCTATAAAAATAAGTATATAATCATGGTACATATTATTTGCATTAAAAATATATTCCTTCAAACCCATGAAGTAAGATTTTCCTTTAGTTATAATCACATAGCTGTAAAACTATAGTGGATCAAATGTATATAACTAAACAGAAAAATCCTCACGAACAGCCTGTTCGTTCTTATATTATTCTTTCAAAAAAAAAAAAACAACTGAACGAAAAGAACGACTTCGTTCACAGAAAAAAAAGAACGATTGAACTGGTTCAGTGAAACCCAACTTTAAAAATATATTTTCATCGGAACACAATGGAATAGGAACATTTCCACAAGATGTTGGAAAGATCTTGAAACTTTCGGAACGACAGATTTATACGTAGCATCTTCGATAGATGTAACAAATTTATTTGTAGGAAAATATAAAAATTATTAGCATTTCTCAATCAATGATTTTTTAATTATTTACATTAATTTCCATAAAGTTTGATGGAATAGAAGTTTGATTTAAAATTGATTTGAAATACAGCTAAGTGAATAACTGGCTGGTTATATCTTCAAAAAATTATCGATAGTTACTTTGGCAATGGTCGATTATGCAAAATGTTCTCAATGAAATTTTAAAATTGGCGTACGTTAAGTCGGGCGCGGACGACCACTAGCTTGCAATAAAATCCGGTTCCTTCACAAAAAACCAAAAACAGAAGAATTTTTAAGCAAAAAATTTTTTTTTTGGGCCAATCGTTCCTATGGGAGCTATATGATATAGTCAATCGATTTCAATAAAATTTGACACAGTTCTTAAATACTTTAAAAAATACCTGAATGCCGAATTTAGTTCAAATATCTTTACAAACAAACAATACACATCGAGTCTTGTGTAAAAAACGTGTTTTTGGACCGATTCGTCGTATGGGAGCTATATGATCTAGTTAACCGATTTGGATTAAATTTAGTACAGTGCTTAGGAACTATAAAATACTCACGAATGTCAAATTTGGTCCCAATATCTTAAAAAAAACGAAAACAACAAATTTTGTTCAAAAATCGATTTTTTGGAGGTTCGGACCTATGGGAGCTATATGATGTGTATAGTCAACCGATTTTGTTAAAATTTGCCACATTGCTTAAGTGCTCTAATAAATTTCCAAATGCCAAATCTAGTTACGATATTCTTTATTAAAATCAAAATATAGCGAATTTTGATTTAAAAAAGTTATTTTGGCCGATCGGTCCTATGGGAGCTATTGTATATGATATAGTCAACCGATTTCGATGAAATTTTGTACAGCATTGGGTACCATGAACAATTTTTAAATACCAAATTTGGTTACGATATCTTCATGAACAAACGAATTATCCATCTAAAACCATTTTTTTGTCGAGGTCGTCTCAAACACCCATATGGGAGCTATATAATTTATCCCCGATATCAAAAAAATAAAATAAACGTGTCTCCCATGGAATAATATGGGATCTAATGTGAAAGTTTGGTTACTCTAGCTCTTACCATCTCTGAGATCTAGGCGTTTAAACGGACAGACGGACGGACAGACGGACATGTGTATATCGACTTCTCTATTCACCCTGATCATATTTTAGGTAACTTTGGGGTGTCTCCGACGTCTCCTTCTATATGTTACATACATTTTCGGCTTGCACAAACTTAATATACCCTTTGTACCATACGGTACAGGGTATAAAAAGAAAATATAAATTTTTTGTTGCAAATCCGCATTTTTCGAATTTCTGGTATTTCTGTTTTCGATTTGAATTGGTAAACGGGATGGGTAAGTTTTACAGCATCTTCTCACAATTCAACAATTTCTTAAGGCAATTTAACCAAACAAAATTTTCTAGTTTTTATCTCCCTACAAGCTTTTACTTCAATTTCTACCTAGTTTATCTAAAAACCACTTATTTTTGTTTGTCCTTACAAAATACTTTAATCCAACACTTGTCTCAAGACATACTTCTCCAACACTAAAAACGTTCCAAATATTTGTTTCTTAGCTGCAGCTACAAGTGATTCCAAGCTAAATGGAAGCAATTTGTCAAAGCATTTCTAATTTAAATTTAAAAACTATTCCAAGTTTTACTATCTGGGCACTTAGCTGTCCCTTGGAGACAGCTGACTCCGTGCGGCTAATCAAGGGAAATGCAAAAAACTTTTCCCATTTTGTTAGTAGCTGTCACAAAAGTAGAACCAAAGAAAAACAAACAAAACAAAACGAAGAAAAAAAGGCATAAAAAATAAAATGAAAAGTTTAACTATTGTGATAAATATTACACTGACCTACGAACCAAATGACTGTGGGTAAGCACAATTGTTTGTGAGTAGACAAACAAATATTATGACATTATCCTGGACTGGACTCAGATAACAATGCAATGTCTGGGGGGTCTGCCCCCCGACCCTCTCACGCAACTGAAGAAGCTGCGGGTACAAAACATACACAAAAAAAAAAAATACACACACAAAAGAAACAACAGCACATGAGTCAGTGCTGGAAAGGATAAGCGGGTAATGGGAGTCGGAGTCAACAATTGTTGACTGGACGAACACAATATAGAATTACGGGCAACAACAGGAAGTCATGTCGGATACAACTGCCATGTGCTCCGTAGTGTGCTAAACGGTTAGATAGTCCGGGCTCGGGTAAAGTTGAATGCAAGAACATGTGAAACCCTGAAGCAAATTATGCCAGGATATGGAAAGCAGTCCGGCAGAGCAGGCTTTAAAGTCTGAGCAGCAACTTGATACTATTATTTATTGACACTGGAGACTGTAAACGCATTAGGAAAAACGATGTAAAGTTTGGCCTGTACAAGATTCTCGTACGTATACTTGATAACCAGAGGGTGCCGCCCCCTGCGTGCTTTGCTAACTAATCTCAGGTCTTCTAGATGCATAAATTTTCTTACAATATAAATATAAATAAATATTTCCTATTTCTACAATAAAGATTAATGACAAATTTAACTGCAGTTCATGTAATCGCTAAAAGGACATTTAACATTCAACCAATTCCTCTTTTATTGCTTTTATCTTCTTTTGGCCAGAGTTTATTACATTTTAAAAGCAGTCAAAATGCAGCTTAAGTTAACAAAGCACAGCAGCTGATATGAAGCCAAGTCAAATAAGCAACAGACACCAGAGCAGCAGGTTGCAGTCGTCCTTGTTGTTGTGCTCTCTCTTCCTTGTTTTCTCTTCTTTGACTCTATCTTACTGAGGTGAGCTGTAGCATTTAAAAGTCAAGTCAAAGGACACTGTCGTCTGTTGGCAAAGCCAATTCATACAATACACATTGGCATTGTCTATTTTGGCATAAACTTTTGGCTTTCGGCATCCTTGGCATTATGCATATGCCACCAAATGTGCAAGTGTGTGTGTGTGTGTGAGGGCGTATGTGTGTGTGTGTGAGGAAACGGAAATGAAGCACAAAAGTTCCGTAGCATAAGTTTCCCAAGCAAGCAAACGAGTCAGCCATAATATTTAACTACACATGTGCTTGCCATTTTTGCATCTTCCGCACAGTGGGCGAAATTGGCAGCAATAAACTACAATTTAAAATTTTTGCAGTCCATCGAGTTTTTTGATAAGCAATGCAGCAATAATATTTTTGGAATTTTTTGGAGAATTTTAATTTTTTTTTAATTAATTGATGTTCAAATCCATGATAGTAAGTCTTTAATTCAAGCAATATTTTGGAAGACTAAGGTCAAGTTTACAAAAAATAAAAAAATAATTATATAACACAACTTTCTTACTGAGGCATTTCAAAAGGACGATTGAATTTAAGACCGTGCTTATATTTTTTTTGCAGTCTGTAACTCAATTAATTTATTTATTTTTGGCGATCGTATAATTTTTGGAATTTTTCAACCTATAGAAAAAAGTATTGGTTCACAAAATTTATGTTTTATTTATTGAATTTAATTTTTATTTTTTGATTGCGAATACTTTGGTAAGTTTTATATATATTTTTTTTTATTATCGTAATTATTGCCCAACAACAAACAGATTGTAAATAAAATATGAAAACAGTTTTTCTAAATAAATTTTTAGCGAAATTAAATTAAATTATTAATCAAGTTCCTCTATAATTTATATGATTTTTTTAAGAACTAAATAGGTAAATTACTTAAAGTTTTCACTTAGCATTTAAAGAAAACTTTTGAAGATATTATTACAATAACGAAGCTTGAATTTACCGACAAATTATTTTAAAAAATATAAAGGAACTGCTTTATTCATAAATGGAAGTAGGTAAAACCCCAAAAAATATGTTTTTTATACCTTCACCATTTTGTTGAAACTCCAAATTTTGAAAATTTTTATAATATTTAACATAAAAGTTAAGATAAAAGTAGTAGAGGTACTGTCAAGATTCACAAGTTTACATAAGAAAAAACATTAAAAAAATATACCCAAATTTTTGCTTTTATTTTCGTTTTGAAATCGCATTGAATTCGAGAATGCACACTCTGATGGAAAAGAATTTTTGGGATTTAAAAAACCTATCTACGCATCCTCGCAATAAGCTGGTCTCTATTTTATTTTAAATTACAAATTGTAAGTAAATTATTTATTTTCCATTCTTTTTACATTTTTGAAAACAATTTGTATTCAGCTTAAAGGATTTTATTCAGGATTAAAAGAAATTTAATAATTTTTTTATTTCGATGTTATGGAATAGGCTTTTCTGGGCTTAAAAAACATATCTACAATTCCTCCCAAAAGACTGTGAGTTTTTAAAAAAAATTGTATTTGATTGGATTGAAAGAAACTTAATATTTTACTTTATTTCGAAAGAATAAAGGGAATTGGACGGAAAAAATAGTATGTTTAAAGTTCAAAAAGTCTACTTGCTAGGCTTCCTTGTGGAACGAGTTTTATTGTAAGACATCTTTTTACTTTTAATAAAAAACTAATAATTTGAATATTTTATTATTATTTATTATTTATTTATTATTTAACTTTCTTTAATTTTATAAAAATACTAGATGACATATTAATTATTTCTAGGTAAATTCACACAAAATTTCATGAGAATCCAGCCGTTTCGGAAGAGTATGGAAAAAATAAAATAAAAAATTATCACTAAGCGGTATACAAAATAGATAGTTTCATGAGAATCGGTATGGTAACTAACATTGTGACACGACAATTTTATATATAAGAAAATAAAAAAATTATTTTATATAAAAAAAATGTAAATTGTAAAAAAAAATTATTTAAAAAAAAAAAATTAAAACTATTTATTTTATTAAAAATATAAAATAATTCAATTATTAAAAAAAAAATAATTTAATAAAGAAATACATTTTATTCCAAAAATAAAATAATTTGAACTTTTTAAATAAATAAAAAAAAAGTTTAAATAAAAAAAATATATTAAAAAAACGAAACTATTAAAACGATTTTTTTTTTAAATTTTAAGAAAATTTGTAAGTACACTGAAAAAAATTAAAAATAAAATTGGTAACTCTTTTTTAAGTACTTTCTGAAATCGTTTTAAGTATGCCTACAAAAAATTTCTATGCCTAAAAAATTCGAAGAAAAGTTTGTGCAGATAACCGATTTTAAAATGCTTTCACCAGCTAACAACAACAAATGTCACTCAAAATGGCCATTTCTTCCACTGTGTGGAAAAGGCTATTATTTTAAACGATTTTATGCCATCCATGTTGCATCCTCTTAGCACCAAGTCCACAACTTGCTGACTAGGGTTGCACACTTACATGTGGTCACATGCTGACCAAGAGCTGACCAAGTGCCTGGGCATGATTTACTTTTAAAAAGTGCGCTTATAATTTATGACCTTTGTACTACAGCTCAGTGACGGCTTAAAATTTGTTGCTACTTTGAGTCTTCATCTTTTTGAGCTTTCTCTTGACTAATTGTCTATATGTCTTTCTGTCTAGTCGTCTGTCTGTCGGACGTCTGCAGAGTTTAGAAGAGTCTCTTCAACAGCCGCCTGGCCGGCTTAATTAAATGCAGGAAGAAGGACTCACTCGAGGCGCCAACAAGTGCACGATTTACTTTCTCAGCAGAGTATTTTTCCAACATCCTGCTGGTTTCATTATGCCAAAAAACATTTTCCGTCCGTCATTGGGGCAGCTGCCTGCTAACATAACCCTTTTCTTTAGCTTGTTTATGCCCTAACTTAAAGGGTAAAGGGTATATTAAGTTAGTGGAAAGAAATGATGGCGTGAAACTTGTAGAAAAAACGAGTATGAGGAGTAGGAGCAAGAAATCGGTAAAAAAAAGAAGAAGAAGCAATTAATACAAATTGTCTTTCCGGAGTTCTTGAAAGGCGGGAGCATTACATTTGGTAAAAAGGTGTCTCAAGTTTAAGGATTTAGTAGGCTTTGAGATAAGATATTTTTTAACTAATACCTTTTCTCTATTAGAATTAGAAGCCTTGAGCTCTAGAAGACAAAACATTTAAGTACGACTCTGTACTTTAATTACGACTCTCTTCGAATTTCTTTTGGTATCCATCCAAACCATTAATAAAAAAACATTTAAAAATGCAATAGAGAATTTGAATGTACTCTGGAAAATAAATAAAAGTCTGTATTCTTCAGGTTGAACGGAAAGCGACTAACTCACGACTTCTTGACAAGCTGCCTATAAGCAAAACTGCAGCTAATGTTAATTAAAATGAAACGAACTCAAGAAGAAGAACTGGGCGTTCATAGAATCAAGGGAATTTTGAAGGTACTCTGAAAAAAAACTAAATGTCTGTAATAAAGACTTAACTGAACAGCCTTTTTTTAGGTCCTCAAACTTGACGTAAGTGCAGTGTCTCAGTACTTAATTCTTCAGGGTGAGCGGTAAGCGACTAACTCACGACTTCTTGAGAAGATGCCTATAAGAAAAACTCCAGTCACTATTACTTAAAAAAATATAAATAGATTTTTAAATATATTTTTTTGTGTTCCGAATATTTTTGCTTCAGTCGAAAGATCTCTTACGATTATCAACCTAGACTAAAGGCCAGTACGTAGCATGGAAAAAACGAACTCAAGAAGAAAAACTGGGCGTTGATGGAATAAAGAGCAAATAGGGCCCGGTCTGGTTGGTACTCTTTTGTAACTAGTTATAAACTAGTCCATTTGGGCTAATGCATCCGGTGATGGCATCAATTGCGAAGGGTTGAACTGCTCCGTATTGGTTTTACATAAGTTTAGGAGTTTATCATTTTCTTCTGCTTCCAACAGAAATGAGGCATCATCTTTTAACCCATTTTTCTGCTTCGAAGTAGGTACAGGGTTTTTCTACATTATTAAAGTCGAAATCTTTAAAATAATCAAGATTTAACCGTTTTTACATTCGCTGTCAATAGGAACAAAATTGCCTTACTTCAATTTCTGTTGTATCAGTGATTTTTTTGTAGCCACAAATGAAGGAGATCCCTTAATGGAAAATTTATTATACAGACCTGCACTTCTAAGAAAATACACAGAGTACCTCAAAGAGACTGTGTTGTCTTGCCAAATTTCTAATGCGCGATTTGGAACTATTTATTGGATTCTCGAAATAATTAATTAATATCACTGAGATTCTGAGTATATTGATAGCTTTTTTAAAACTATTTATATAGGGGTAAATTGAATTTTTTGTTTTCGTTGGGTTTTTTTTAAGGATTCATCGTTTGGAAACATTTTTAGAATACAAGGCAAAATATCTCTTATTTTTTATCCATTCGGCTTTTTGATAAAATAAAATGATGAAAATATTTCGAAATGGAAACGGGCCCAAACTGCCGCTGGATGAAGGGTTCAAAATATTTCGCGTCAAAATACATGCAGCTCAAACTTTACGAAGTCATCTTTCAATATATTTTTTTGTATTCCGAATATTTTTGCTTCAGTCGAAAGATCTGTTACGAGTCTCAACCTAGACTAAAGGCCAGTACGCAGCATGGGAAAAAGCGTCGAGACAAACTTAATTTAGGAAAGAAGAAAACACTAGCAAAAGTTTGAGCGTCAAGAATTTTGCTTTCTGGTACGCAGTTTTGCAAGTAGACAGCGCTGCCCATTTTTATTGTTGTCAAAATTGATGACTAGGTGGCGCCAGCAGTAATACATGAGCATTTCTATCGTGGCACTAAAAGCCAAAAAGATATTTCGCCTTGGAAAGCGATATTTGTGTAAAATAAATATACGCAATAAATACCCCAAACCAAACAAAAAAAAAGGAACACTAATGAACAATTAAAAAATATCGCAGAAAGAAATGGTCGAAATTAAAGGCTAGATGGCGCCAGCAGTTATGTCAGCCTTTCTGTTGTAGCGTTAATAGCCAAAATTATTGGAAAGCGACATTTTTCAAAAATAAATATTAGCCCTAAATAATCCTAAGCAAAAAAAAACACTAATGAGCAATTGGAAGATATTTGCAGAATGAGGACATCTATAATTTTTATTTTTAAGGAAATTGAAATATAGTTTTCTCTTGATTTTTGTTCCCTTAGCTTCTTCATTTTTATTTTTAACGTACTTTAAAAACAGTCTTTGTTGCAAGCAAGAAAATTTCCATGAAACTTTCATCGACTGCCTCGAATATCTCAAAAAACTGGCTGGTCACACTAAAAGTGCAGAGTATTCTAAAGCCGGAATATCTCGCTTATGACCAACCCACTTATTTCGAAATATGTCTGAATGGCAGTCTGACGTACTGCTTGCATTTGGCCAACAACCACAACAACAACGACAACTTGAAAAACAACAACAACTGCAATAGCTTGACGTGCTTAAAAAAGATTGAGCAGTTATGCAATTGTGTGAGTGAGTGTATATGTGAGTGTGTGTGTGTGATTGCATATGAGTGTATGTATGTGTATGTGAGTGTATGTGAGTGTTGTTTAGTGCCATTTTAAATCTGCTTATGAAAGCGGCTTTAAATTATGTGCTTAGTTGAATGTTTGCATGCATTACGCATACGTCATGTGGTCCAAGACCATTTAAGCCAAGCATCCTTGACACATAGAACGTAATTTGCTGTTGACTGCGTTGAATTTGTGTTTATGTTTTTTGCCTTTATTTTTGGATGGATTTTCCAAACCAATTCTATTGAAAAAGCTTTTGAGATTTATGTATGGCAGGCACTTAGGTACGTAAATAGAGTGAAGCGCATAAAAGAGCACACACAGAACACAGAACACGAAGTGGCAACAACAATTTGAAAACTTTGTTCAAGTGTTTTGAAATTGAAAAATTGGCTGAAACGATTGCAAATGGTTCAGAGGAAATATATACTCATGTGCAATCAAAAAAAAAAAACAAGCATACGTTATGGCTTGAGAATTGATTGCTTTACAGATTCACACTTCTTCATATTTTGATGAGTGATTTATTTGTGATTTGTTTGACAAGTTGCACATATTGAAAAACAAATATGGAAATAGTCGTGTTGAGAAACCTTTTGGGATCATTTAGAGATATGGAAGGAAACTTTGTTAAAAAACATGCAGTTTTTCTTCAATATAACTTTTGGGACAATTTTTCATACGTTTCGTTATTAAATCTCAGCTAAATTTGGCTGATTGAACTAAGCAACTTGATTTGTAGATATAAAAAAAAAATTTATGTATACACCTAGACCTCGCTATACGGCCTAGATACGTTCCACGAAACTTGGCCGTAATGCGAAAAGCCGTATAACGAATGAATTATTCCAATACAAATTCACACAAATTCAATGGGATTGGTTCCAAATTTTTTAAATATGTAACATATCTTTTTATTTCATTTAAATTAAAAACAAAATACATTTATTTGTACATAAAATAATAACAGATAACAACAATAATAATAATATAATAATAGCATCATAATATAATAATAATACAAAATAATAAACAAAAATGAAACAACTTCATGCTATATAGAATATGTGAATGTTATATATACATAAAAAATTTTTTTTTGATTTAATGGCTTTAATCCGAAGATGATGATAAAGAAATGGTAACATGCAGATCACTGTCATCATTTTTCATTGGTAAGGATGGTCCGGGCTTCAAAAAATTGTGCAACGTTGTTTTGCCATTTTGTCCATTTCGTTTTTCATTGATTTGTAACAGCTAATGGTTGAGTTAATTGCTCGAGAATCTTTAGCGCTGCGTTCCACGTCGGGGTCGTTTTCAAGGATGATGTTTATTCCTTCTTCTAAATACGAAAAAGCCTTCGACAAATTTTTTGATGTAAGTTTCTTAGATACAATAGGCTCTGTCTCTTCATCAAATACCGGTTCTACTTGCAATTGAATGAGTTCCTCATATGAAAGGGGTTCCTTATCAGCTTCAAGTAGATGAATCATATCACGTTCGTTCAAACCTTCAAAGACGAGATTATGTACTAGATCCAAAATGTTTTGCCTAATTTCAGGAAGGAAATTAACTTCGACATAAAAACTTTTTACACATTCTGGCCATTTTTTTTTCAAACATGGTTCATTGTTGTAAATGTTAATTCTTTCCATGATTCATCGATGCTGTTGACAGCATTCTTGATGTTATAGTTTTTCCACAATGCTTTAATTGAAGATTTTCCATCCGGTTTCCCTTATAAGTTCTCGGAAAGTTCGGCGTAGGTAAATGCTTTTAAAAGTGGATATTGCTCCCCTGATCCATTGGTTGGATCAGAGCTGTTGTATTTTTTGGAAGATACTCAATCATGACAGATAGTTCGGATAAATTAGTAGGATGCCCTGGTGCATTATCTAAAATTAGCAATGCCTTATTGCTAAAGTTATTGTACCGCAAATATTTTTTCACTTCTGTACAAAAGTGATTTTTGAACCAATCCTCAAAAGTAGCTTTAGTCATCCAAGCTTTCTTATTGGATTTCCATATTATGGGTAATTGATTTTTATTTAGTCCTTGGATTTTCGGGTAAATATATTTAGCTTAAAATCACCTGCAACATTTGCACCAAATAGACACCTTATAGCCAGGCGCAGATTTTTCGGTTTTTAAAATGTACGTGCGATCAGGCATTCGTTTCCAATAAAGCCCGCTTCGTCTACTTAAATACTTGTTCAGGTTTATAACCACCTCTTTCAATAATTCTCTATAAAATGTTAGAGTTTTCCTTAGACTTCATTTTCAAATTATGCAAATTAAATCTATTTTAAAATTTTTCAAACCATCCTCGGCTTGATTGAAATGTGACAACTTCAGCAGATTCATCGATACCTCCATTCTTTTAATTTTCGAAAATACTGAAAGTTTTTTCCTGGTTATTTGACGGCTTTGGCATTCTACGTTAATTATTGTCCTCTATATTGATTGATAGTTCAATACCTCTTCCATTTTTTCAATAATCGAGTTTTTTTGGCATGTTAATCTCGAGACATTTGAAGCTGCAGCAGATTGCAAATATGTTTTAATGTCTTCTTTTTTATCGCGAATAGCCTGAATGGTAGATTTCGCAAGTCACATTGCCTTGGAAATATCAACCATTTTCTCTCCAGCTTCTATACTTATATGTATACTTATATATAATACTTCTAGTTAGTTTCTAGCGTGATTGATTTTCCGCATCTCTTTTTATCAGCCGAAGACATGCACAAGCAGCTTCGTGTTTGTTGTGTTGCGATATTAGCGACAAAACACGTCACAGCGGCAGAAAATGTTCAATACAATCGCAAAAAATAAAAAAAAATTTGTGGCCGTTATAGCGAAAAATTTTTGGGCCGTAAATCGAAAACATGCCTTAATTGAAGAGGGCCGTTATAGCGAAATGCCGTATAAAGAGCGGCCGTATAGCGAGGTATAGGTGTATTACGATTTTGAATTATTATATTATTCTATATTAAAAAATTTGTTTGACATTTTATTGTCATACAATAAAGTAGACGATTCGGAAACCGAATGTTTGATGCTCCAATTTCCACCAAAAATTAATTTTTCATGTGGTTTGAAACCGAATGCTTTGTTGCAAGTGGAATTAAAACGTATAGCCAAAACATTATTAAAAAGCACGAATTTTATGTTGAAATAATTTTTATCATATTCTTTTACATTTTTAGATTCGATTTGTGCCACCTTCTAGTTAGATATTTACTGACAATTATTTTGAATTATATTTTTTCTGGCTCAACTCAAAAAATATGCCAATATTTTTTAATTCTATAATTTTAAAGCCTTCTTTTAGAGAAATTAAATGGAATTTTTGCTGGTGACATCAAGGGACATCAAGTGAACGTTCCTATAAAAGTGATTAGGAAAAAAAAAATTTATTTTTTTATTGGCTTACAATTCACAAGCAGTTTAATCCAACTTATAGACAAAGACGCTCAGTCGGTAAAAATTTTCATTTTGTATTTTAATCGTTTGTTGTTGCTTTTTAACTTGCTTGCTAATAAATTTGACGGAAATGGCTTGTTACCAGCCAAGTTCCGAAGGTTATTGGAAAGGAATTTAAAAATGTTGAAATCTTATTTTCTTTAATAAAAAAGTTTTATTTAAAAAGTTAGCAATTGAAGCTAATAACTGCAATTACACTACCCAACAAATTTAAGGTTACTGTTTTACAAAGGAAAATTTTTCATGTAAGCTAGTGTTATTGTTTAGTTTACCGACTTGATATATTTCACTTTTACCAGCGACAGGCAGATCGTTGGGTGCTAAAGCTTTGGAAAGTAGGGATTAGTTCTTCCCAATTAGTTGACTGAAATCAATTAATTCTCAAGCTGAATTCTTTGGATTCCTTTCTGCAATCCAGGTCGTAGCACTTCACTCAGTGTGACCGATTTAGGAAAGGTGCATACCTATAACGTTATAAGTGAAGTTATTATAAGATAAGTTATTATTTTATTCCATATAAACTGGAGGGTTGGCCACAGAGTTCTTCTGGTTTTATGTTCGTCGGTGCTACAAGTGCTTGGCGGTTCCATTTTGTTTTGACATATCAAAATTGCCAGTCTTTTACGTTGACAATGTTAACATTTTGTCGCAGTGAATGACAAAAAAAGATTGCACAGAAAAATAATCGAATAATTTCTCATCGGGACGCAATAAGATAGGAACATTTGCACAAGATGCAGGAATGATGTTGAAAAGGAACGGCAGACTCATACGTAGCATCTGAGGCGGCAGATGCGAAATGTCAAATGCGCCCCAGTGTAAAAAGCCTATAATTAGCTGAGGGACATTTAGTAAGAATTCGTAAACATTGAAATTTTTTTGTGAAATACATCAACCTTATCGCATCTATCAGTTATCGATAGGATTCGCTCCAAAACGTCCGCTAATTTTGGGCTAATTTAGAAAAAAAATGGTGGACGTAAAGTCGGGCGCGGACGACTTTAGGATACCCTGTACCACTAGCTTGTAATAAAGTCCGATTTCTTCACAAAAACCAAAAACAGAAGAATTTTTAAGCAAAAAATTTTTTTTGACCGATCATTCCTATGGGAGCTATATGATATAGTCAACCGATTTCAATAAAATTTGACACAATGCTTAAATACCTTAAAATAGATCTGAATGCCAAATTTATTTCAAATATCTTTACAAACAAACAAAACACATCAAATTTTGTATAAAAAACGTTTTTGGACCCATTGGTCCTATGGGAGCTATATGATCTAGTCAAACGATTTGGATTAAATTTAGTACAGTGCTTAGGAACTATAAAAACTCACGAATATCAAATTTGCTCCCAATATCTTAACAAACATCCGAAACACAACAAATTTTGTTAAAAAATCGATTTTTTGGAAGATTGACCCTATAGGAGCTATATGATATAGTCAACCGATTTTGTTCAAATTTGTGCACATTGCTTAAGTGGTCTAAAAAATTTCCAAACGCCAAATCTGGTTACGATATCTTTATTAAAAAAAGAAATATAGCGAATTTTTCTTTAAAAAAGTTATTTTGGCCGATCGGTCCTATGGTAGATATATGATATAGTCAACCGATTTCGATCAAATTTGGTACAGTGTTTGGGAACTATAAAAAACTTTCGAATACCAAATTTGGTTACGATATCTTCATAAACAAACGAATTATTCATCTAAAACGCTTTTTTTTGTCGAGGTCGTCTCAAACACCCCCATGGGAGCTATATAATTTATCCCCGATATCAAAAAAATAAAATAAACTTGCCTCCTATGGAATAATATGGGATCTAATGTGAAAGTTTGGTAACTCTAGCTCTTACCATCTCTGAGATCTAGGCGTTCACACGGACGGACGGACGGACGGACGGACAGACGGACAGACGGACATGGGTATATCGACTTCTCTATTCACCCTGATCATATTTTAGGTAACTTTGGGGTGTCTCCGACGTCTCCTTCTATATGTTACATACATTTTCGGCTTGCACAAACTTAATATACCCTTGGTACCATACAATACAGGGTATAAAAATGTTTCAGCTTAAAAACCTTTAAATTTTCGACGCATTTTGAAAAATCGTTTTGATCTGGCTTGCCACAAAAAATCATGCGGATTTTAACTAAATAAAAAATGTATTTGGGTGAAATCGTAAAAAGTTTTTCTGGGTATGCCCGTTAAGAAGTAAAGAGACATCAAAATCGCGAAGAAGGAGTATAAATATTCCGCAAAACGTAAAAGCAATGAAAAACAGTAATAAATATAGCAGCTGATCGATATGAATTAAATGTTAAAGAAAGCCAATCTTTTTTTTTGAATTCCTTGATAAGATTTATATAATTGTATGTCTCTTATCCGAGCATAGCTCAAAAAGAGTCTTTTAAAACAATGAAAAACCAGAAACCAAAACTGATGAAAGGTGCACAGTAAGAAATTCTAGGCTATCTCGAAACAGGAGGGTTTTAAGACAAAAGGGACCGTAGCGGTCTGAGATACCTTCCCAATTGTATTACGAGTACATAATATTAAGACATCTTAGGAGTCTTTTCAAGCAATAACAAGCAGGAAACAAAAAATAGTAATAGGTATCTAAGGAAAACCTCGATACAAAGAAAAAAGAATGTGAATTGTAGAACCCCTTACTTTATTACCTCATCTCAATGAATGGCATTCCTTATAAAAAACATCAACATATTTTTTCTCAAGCTCTTTCTTGAGTTTCTTTTTAATTTATTCTTAGGAATGTTCACAATATGGTACAATGATGCTAGACATGGTTCCACAAATTTATTGATTTGAGTATATGTAGTACAACAACAACAACAACGAGTATCATCAAATGTAATTTAAGCCTTGGCCCTAAAGCACAAAACACAGTGGCAAGTGGCAAGCTTGACTTCTCCTGAATGGACTCAATATATTGTTCCAATTGTTGTTAACCATCAATTGTTCCTGTTCCTGTTTCTTGTCCTGCCCTGTCTCTTGAGTTGTTGTTCTAAATTGTTGTTGTTGTAGCATAAGTTGTAGCTGCTGCTGTGCTTCCTTCTGTTGTTGTCATTATGTTGCTGCCGCTGTCGCATACTCTTGTCTTCTTGTGGCAAGTCTTTTATTGTTGTTGCAGTTGTTTTTTTTTTGCTAGATAGAACATGTTGCATGTCTTTGTTGTACATATGTCTCATATATTATCCGGATTTGTTGTATTCATTCAATGTGTTTGCTTTTGTTGAGATACAGCAAAAGCAACAACTCAAAAGTTTTTGGTCATTTAATTTAACAAGCCACAAAAAAGTTGTTGTATACACAGAAGGATTCAGATGGGGAATGGGTGAGGGTGAGTGCAACATGAAGCGAATGGTGACATTGTCATTCATTTGGCAATGGCAACGCCTAAAAGTCGGCCACATATGTTTGTTTACAATCACATACGCTCACATTTAGGGTGACCAGATAACTATAATATTTTTAAATTGCTATGATTTAGATGCTATTCAAGCAACAAGCATTCAACGATTTTTTGAGTTATTTCAGGAAATGGAATGTTCTTGTTAATACCACCAAACCACAGGCTATTTACTTTAGTAGAAGAAGAAAACTGCACCATCTACCTCAGTCTTTTTTATCTTTTAATAATGAAAGTATAAATTGGGAACAGAAAATTAAATATTAAGGTATTGTCCCTGATGCAAAACTAACTTTTAAGGAACACGTATCTTATGTAACCAATAAGATAAGCATTCTTTCTAGAACACTTTACCCATTCCTTAACCGAAATTCCCTGCTAAGTTTAGATAATAAAACACTTATCATGAAATTAATATTCTTCGCATGTATTTATTACGACTGTCCAGTTTGAGGACACACTGCAAATAGTCATGTTAATAAACTGCAAGTTTGTCAGAACAAGATCTTAAAACTAGTGCACAATTTTCCCAGATATTATTCAACACAAAGATTACACAGTTTAGCTAATGTTGATCTGGTTAGGAATAACATAGATAAAGCTACCCATACATTTAATGATAGATGTCTAACATCAGAATTTGAACATTCACGGGAACTTGCTCCCCGCTTCTAGGTTAAGTTAGTTTTTATGTTTTTGTTTAAGTTTAAGTTCATATGGGTTTTTTGGCATTTTTCCTCCACAATGATTTTTGTATTTATTCAGATTTAATTTTATAATTATTGTAATATTATAGTTGAACAGGGACAAAACTCCTAAACACTTATTTGTATAATTTACTTCATTGTTTTATAATAATATTATTCCAAATTAAATAAAGATAAAGATGCTATTCAAGTTATTGATAACATTAAACTGTCAAAATTTGCAATGTGAGTTTTGAGTCTCAATCTAAACACCGAACACAAAATTATTCGGTAGTTTAGAAAACATCAAATTATGGAAGAAGTTTCAGATGCGTCGCCTCGGCATCAATCCGCTGCTGTGGGCAATACTGGGCGTTGGCTTTGGGCCTACATTCGTATAAGATAGTGATGATGCCAAAAACGTTAATAAGAAAATTTGCTAAAATAAGTATAATTAATAAAGCATTTAAAGAATTCCTGTACATTTTATAATTGGTCGTTACTTTTAAAAATCGAATTAATTAGTACAAGAAACATTTTTCTTTGAAATCTTTTTACTAAACTATTTTCATTTAATTGATAAAAGTAAAGTCACGAGGGATTGCTAATTAAAGCTAATTGGCAGTTTTATTTGTTAAGCAACAAGGCAATATTTATATAATGTAAACATTTTTTATTTAGTAATAATTTAGTGCCCCCTATTAACGCCATATTTAATTTAATGTTAAGTCTCATAGCTTATAACCAGCACACTACTAAAACGCTTCCAATGATAACTCATTTGACAAATTATGATAAGCCGTTTAGTACTTACGAGCGAACAGATGAACATTCATGCACACATACATACTCCCATAAGTCGAACACAAAACCCTTCTTTGCCATATTATGGTAAAAATTAAGCCAGTTTTCTGTTCCCTTACCAGCTAAACCTTTTAACTTATATCATTCCTTTTTGGTCACCCTACATATTCACAAACATTCACATTCACTCACCTATATACACACTCACATCGACGCCCATACACATGCTCTCACACACATTCACATTCACACACACACCCACATTCAGTGAGCATCAGTGAGTTAAATATACATTTTATTCATTTAAATTGCAAGCTCAGCTGCAGCAGTCAAACACTGGGCACAATGAAACTGGTTTGTAACTAGTCCACGTACCACAGACTTTCAATTAAGTCATCATGTTCACAACGTGGAGTTGGACTCCATTTCTGCTCAGCAAACTCGTGGCGTTAGAGGTGGGTACAATAAATAAATGCATATAAGCTCTAAAAGAGAAAGAAATTGAAATTGATGGTTGAAGTTGAAAACGTTTTCTAGCAGATAGTTTTGGAAAGTGGCGAAATGAGCAATTGCTTCTTATTTTCAGTATTGGTAAATAATTTTCCATGCATTTTGCGTTTGCTTGCAATTTAAGTAAAGAAGTTAGTACTATGAAAAACTTAAGAACTTTTCTAAAATTTAAGACAAGAAGATGCTCTTGTTTGAAGCCATAAGCGACTACCTTTTCCCCATCTTTTTGATAGAATGTGACTATCTTCAAAAATGGATGATTATTGGGAGGCGAATCCACGAATCGATCCATAAGAGTTAAAATTATGGTCAGCCAGGACTGTGAACCATAGATCGATAAATACGGTAATCTGAAGCGGTCATATCTGGGGAGTATGTCGAATAAGTAACCCACTTAGTCGTTTCTTTTTTGGTTCTGTAACCATTTCTTCCTCTAGATATAGAAACTTCGGACGGCAAGAGCTTTGGCTTTATTTAAATAAATTTTAACAAATTTTGTATATTTATATAAATTAAAAAAAAAATGTATACAATAAATTCGTGTAAAATTATAAATATGAGGTATTCTTGGCCAAATCAGCCACACACCCTGCAAACTGAAATTTGTATGATAAATTAAGCTTTTCGGGTTTTAAATTCACGGTATATCTTTTACTTTTAAAAAAAATGGTCTTATGCTCCACTAAGAGCAACATAAGAAGAATTGTTAAGTTTGATATTCTAAAATTCCGGACGTCCTAATGGCCACAGCAATGGATGGAATAATGTATTTGCAGAATTTAATCTCGATTTTTAATCTTATTCCCAGAAAAACTATTTTGCATCCCTTTTATAATATTAGTTTTTCAAAATTTCAAAATGGCAAATCCGAGATGGCTGCTGAAAAATAGAAAAATCATTTTTGATATTTTAACACGAGTTGGGTATGAATATATGGGTATTCGGGGTCGCTGATCGCGAATCTGGGACTAGGATTTCGAAATTATAAGATGGCGGATCTAAGAAAGGCGCCGCGGAATAAAATCTAAAAAAATGCCAAAGTATAAATTAGGATATATGTACGTATATAAGATTTTTCGAGGTCCCTAATTGCAAATCTTGATGTCAGATTTCAAATATTAGCGATATGGCGAATCCAAAATGGCTTCCGAACGGTGTAAAAATTTTTTGTTTATCACGAATTCAATAAAAGTGAAAGAAATATCAAATTTTTGTGTATCTAATTTTACTGTAGGCAGCCAACTTGAATTCGCCATTTTGAAATTTGAAGAGGTGATGCAAATGATTATTCGCTCTAAAAAGGTTTTATTATAGGAAGTTTATTTGTGTGGAGCCTTCAGCCATTACGATGAGACGGTCAAGAGAAAGCTGTTAAGCTTTGATTCGTAAGAAGAAGTTCTTTCTAATTTAGTCAAATAAATCGATTTTTTTTTAAGGTAGAGCTATATATTTACAGAATATATGCACAAATGGATTTTTCGATGCGACCGATGTTTATAGAATTAGAGCGTCTTAAACAAACCTTAGACGAGCGCGCTGAAGGACTTTCTAAAATATGTAAACTCTTTTTTCTCGGAATCACATTTTCATGAGAGTTTTAAGCATAGATCGTGATCTATTGTTCCGAATCTTTTAATTTAACCATCTTTCAAAGGCATATTTTATCAAAATACATAAAAGTTGTCAAATTGTTATTTTTAAGCAAAGTTGAATTACTAAAAAAGTGCAAGCAATTTGTTTTTTTAATGTCCACGTTTCAATTAATTTTTCGTCAAAAATGAATAATCAATAGACAATTTCATTAATTTGAATATACAAGAAACATTTTCCATTTAATTTTACTACAAGAAGCTGGAGAACTGAAATTCAGGGACGATGTTCTGCGTGCAGAGGCAAAAAAGAGCTGCCATTTTGAATTTCATCGAGATAAAAATGTCCAATTATTATATAATAAAAATATCATTTAACAATCAAAACGGGAAGTTTGTATGTCTTTTCATTATGCCACAAATAATTGCCAATCTTTGCCATCTTTTTGGCCAAAATAAATTAAAAAAATTTCAATGCCTCTACAGATATAAATAAGAAATTTGCAAATAAAACAAACATATATATACCCATAAAAAAATATATATATAAAAATACTGTTTTGCCTTTAATTAAAAATTAAACATCTTTAAATTTTGTTCGTCTTCAAATCAACTTATATATGTACATTGGTAAAGATTTTAGTTCTTTAATGTATCCTGTCTAAAACACAATATTCCCACAGTTGATCAATGTTCCTCATCACCATCACAAAAAACATCTCTATCTCCATTACCAACAGAAGATACCTCACCAAACATCGTTATCGCTTTGACAAACTTCGTGTCAAAAGAACACGTTGTCGCCACTTATCCACGCCCCTACAACTTCACTACAACTACGAAGTGCTCCCGCATCATCTCTCCTGGATTCCCACTAGTAGCTATCATTACACACACTGCCTGCCTGTACGTTAATGTTAAAATTTAACACATGGCTGAACTTTGGCTATCCGTTCCCATCCTACGGGCGCAGTCCCTTTTCCCACTTCCCCCGGCCGTTTAGCCATTCCGCCCAGAATGTCAACAACAGCTGACGCTGTCAAACATGATGAATTAGTATGGCTGCCAACTTGGCTGATTGTGCGAGTGGCAAGTTCTGTTACCAGATCTCTGTAGCGTTCGTTGCACACAATGTGTTGCATTCATTGCTTAGTTGGCATGTTATTCCATTTCGTGCCCGGAGATTAACACCCTACAAAATAACTGACATTGGATTGCATATCGTTTCGTTTTCGAAAGTGTCGCGTTAATTTTCAAAGCTGCCAAATGTCAAAATGTCAAGTTGTTGCAACAAAATGTGTGCGCAAAAATGTTGGCCATGTAATATGCATGAGAGAGTTGCTGGTGGTAGGGCTCAACGAATCCCTGGAGACTGTAACCAAACTAAATGACAGCTCAAAAGTGTCAGGCAGCTGCAATAGTTATTGAGTTTGCAAATTCTTCACCCGCTGCCCGCCCACTTGGCCCTTTTCGGGAACCACATTATGCCGCACAGTGCTGGCAAATTTGTCAGCATCATGAGCTTCAAGCATCATCATGATTAGCAGTGGCAAGTTTCAGTTGATGCACACAGCTCATTATAAGTGAACTCCAGAACTGCCACCAAACTGTCAGTTAGTCACTCACTCAGTCAGACAACTGAGTTGTGCATTTCTGCATTAATTTTGTTGCGGCAGTTGCAAGAACAGAAGCCACAGTTGATGCGGCTTAGTTGCATATACATAGGTAGCATGTACTAGTTCCCATACTCACTAGCAACATGCAACATGCACACACATTGCCTCACTTGGATTATGCCAACATTATAAGTAATTACATGAACCGGCAAACTTCAGGACAAACCATTTTTGTATACCATTTGGGGCACTATGGGGAAAATTTACCGAAGAATATTGTAAATGATTTTAGAACAAAATGTTCTGTTGCATCTGCTTCTTCTACTCAGTTTCACAGTTCGGGATGGACCATAGCTTCATCAACTATACTTCCTCCAGTTCACTCGCTCTCTCGCGTCTTCTTCTTCAATCCTCATTTGCTGTTAGGCGTACGTTGTAGCCTCGGGATATCCATCTTCTCCATCTAGGTCGAGTCCCGGTCTCTCTTCTCATCTCTGCCATGAGTTCAGCCCTCAATCTTCATCCGGATGCGATTTTCCCAAGTTCTTCGGGGTATTCCTCTCGGTGCACTTGCCTTCCGTTCTCATTTCCAGTACCTGTTTGGCTTTTCATCGGCTCGTCACATCCGCTGTAGACGTCCGAACCAATTTAGCTGTCTCTCATCGATTTCTTGTAGAATCAGACTTCTTCTGAGCGTATTCTTTCTTCTTCTGACCATATCTCGTCCTAGGTGTTTACTGCGACGCTTCGTACGTACTTCATTCCTGTTGCCTGAAATTTACTCTCTCTCGCTTCATCTTTCCAATTGCGAATGTTCATCGTCTTCAGGTTTGCTTTGACGTCATCAAGCCATCAGGTTCTAGGCCGGCGTCTTTTTCTTCCCCCTATTGGACGTAGGGTAAACACACTGCTTTGGAATTCTTTCGGTTTTCTTGTATCTTCAGAAAACTAAATCGAATCCGTCAATATCACTCAGAGAGTGTAATATATCAAGCGAAAAGTAGGGTTATGTAAGTTAATTGTACGTATGTCAGTTCTCTTCTACATTCTAAACGGCTTATTACAATTTGACAAATGGGGCATCCTGACAAACGTCTTGATGGTCTGGTGGTTATAAGCCATGTAACGTCGCATCAAACTGCCTTTACCCCGGACCCTATAGAAAAAGTCAATAAATGAGCATTTGGTACAAATTGGAAGCTTAATAAAAATCTCGCGCACAGTTTCAAACAATAAAAAATTTCACTCAAAAACCACCAGTTTGTTCCACTGTACAGCACGCTTATTGCATTAGCCATTTCCTTGCCCGCTGCCCCGAATTTCTCACAGGATTACGTTCGTGCATCGATGATTTGATTTGTTCAACATGCAAAGACTTCGACAGACTGAAGACTCAAGTTATGTGACTTTCCATCATACACTTAGAGAAACAACCTGCCCCTGGGGCAAGTCGACTATGTTGACTGTTGATGTGTCGTCATTGGGATTTGTGCGGCTTTTGGCATTTGACACAGTGAATGAATAAGCGTTTTGTCTAAGCCTTCGGCAACACTAAGCCAAATGTGAATAATTTCAATTGAGCCTGGCTATAATTAAATGCAAAGTGCCTGCCAGCATTTGTGACGTAGCAGATTTGTTTTGGATGTTGGTCAAAAGCAGCAAGAAATTAGCTGCCAAATAGCCTCAGTTTCGAGCCATGACAGTTTGAACAATTACAGCTGGCCTAATCATACTCCAAACTTGAAGCCATTAACTTTGCATTAGCCCAGCAAGTTGGCCCAAAACTTGCAACGAGTCAATTTGTGTCAGTTGCAAGTACATAGACGGGTAACAGCAGCTGATGTCTCTTTCACCTGTGCTCATTACACTGACATCAATCAACGGCAAAATACACAACAAATGTCCATGGGGCAAAATGTCACAGGGCCATCAATATAAACGTAAAATAATTATGGCTCTTAAATGGTAAAAGCGACGAGAAGAGTAAGTGAAAATCGAAGAGAACTGTCGCAGCTTAGTTAATTTGTAACGCTTTGTCTTAGCTTTTTTTTTTGGTTTTTACTCGAAATGAAAAACGTAAGAAAAATGCTTGAGACGGAGGACTAAAAGTACGTGAGAAGCAGCCAGCCAAGTCGTAGAAGGCAGTCATGTGGAATGGCAAACCATGAATTAAACAAACGAAGGAAGCGCAATGCACAGAAACGCTTAATCGTTAGCGAGGTAAAATTTAAGCGTGTGACGTCACATTATTAAATTTCCTAACTCATTCCAAGGTAGATTACGTGCGTATGCTGTGTACTAATAATACATTTATTTTATTTAAAAACATAATAATTAAAACAAATGAGATGTAGTAAATTATGCATTAAGCAAAAAAATAAATATATTTTTTTTATCCTTTTTTTATTAAAAAAGTGGAGACCATCAACATGTTAATCAAGTTATAACATTTTCGAATAGGAAATTAAAAAAAAAATATTAAAAAGAAATTTGTATCGACCGTGAGTCGAACTTCGGACTCCAACCAAAGTTTCAATATGTCCGACCAATACACTAAGATATCCTTATATCTTTCTATTATTTACCTCGAAGTTCTATAAAAGAACTACTTTATAGTTCTGTTGAAAAAGCCAGGGGAATATGTGTATGTATATCAAATAATGAAAAACATCAAATAGTACGACTACGTTTTAGCAACATCAGGGGAGATTGGATTCGAAGGTTATTTTAAAGTTGGGAAAAATAATATTTGAACAAGAGCATTTTTAGTAAATATTATAGGCACATCAAATATACACAAACAATAGGTTTGATGTTTTGATATAAAATAAGATAAATCGATACCTGAGAGCATGTAAAATTAGGTCTCAAGATTATATATCAACAATTTCAATATGATCGGAATCGGAACAAACAATGCAAGGGTCATGATCGAAAAAAGCGTTAACACGGAACTCAAAAAATTTTTGTCGTAATCGAGCAAACTTTGTGAGCCATAGGAAAAACTGTATGACATATTTTTTTTTATTTTTAAAAATTACTTTCAAAACTTAATTTTTCTTAAAAATGTGCTAAAAATGACGAAAAATTTTATTTGAATAGTTTAATAACGAACATACCATAAATTTGGCTAAAATAAGTTACATTTATAATCAATTTATTTTTATTATTTGTTTTTAAGTAGACATTTGTTTTTAAATTTCGAAAAATGGCTTTTTCAAAATATCCCGAAGTCTGTATCAGAAAAAAATTTTGGATTGCATTTCGGTTTTAGTACGATATTTTACTACAAAAATTACTAGAAAATGATAAAAATATTTTAAAAAAATTTTGAATTTCAGCTATTTCAATTTTGTTTTAAATTTCAAAGAAATGTTTCTTTTTATAATGTACTTAATATTAAAAATAAATTTCAAGAAGCTAAAAATAAGTAAGTGATGAAATAGATTCTACTGATGTGAATTAAATCATTAGTAATTTAATATTATAAAATTATTTAAGTACTAAAAAATCAATAATATTTTGGTTTTGGGAGTATTTCCGTTAAGCTTTTTTTAACATATTCATTTTGATAAAAACAAAAAATAAAACAAAAAAAATTATAAATTTATTTTGATTTTATACTTATTTTAGCAAATTTTTTGTTCAAATCTAGCTTATTTTGGCCCTTAGTTTCTGACATCACTGATTGTATTTGATATAAATTTTTCGTATACATATACAGGAAACATTTTTCGAAAATAAGAAAAAATTGTAATTTTAAAAAAACTGCTAAAGGCTCTTCGCCGCTGCGCACTTCTTTTATTATATTGACTGAAATTTGCAATATATTACTTGCGCCATCTAGCGGCTGAATCTGCTAACAGTTTGTCAATGATCATAGAACTGAATTTTTAACATAAATAAGTGATTGTTAAGATCAGGCGGGCTGTCGAAGGCTTTCAATTTACTTCGGATTTCTCTCAGAAAGGCCTTTGGATTTTCTCTATAAATAAAGTATTAAAAAAACTGTGCGCTAATGGCCATCGATAGTTACCACCTAGGCCCTTTTTTTCTCTAGTTGGCACTGGGAATGATCACAAAGAGGATAAACTTTTCTTTTTTTTTATCAAAAGCAGACCGACAGATTATTATATGCGCAATACAGGGTGCGCCATTTGAATGTGGTCGATGGAAACTTTTGACGCAAGAAGTTCATCGTTGATTTCGCGGTGTGACATGTCGCGCCGTCTTGTTGAAACCAAAAGCCTTCAAGACCTTTTTCACGCATTTCTGGTAAAACAGAGTGTGCCAACATCAATCGATACCGATCTGATGTTGAGTCTGAGGATTTTCTTTCCCCCAAATGCGACAGTTTTGTTTATTTACAGTGGCAGATAGCGTGAAATGGGCCTCATCAGTCATTAAAATTCGCTCCCAAAAATCGGGCTCCGATTTAATGAACATTGTCACTATTTCCGCGCGTTCTTTATGCGTGAATCGATTCATGGTTAAAATTGTAATGCAATAACCTTTCCAAAATGTGTTCGACGACGTCAATCGGTTGAAATCTGTCAAAGTAATTCAATATTTCCATCGACCACATTCAAATGGCGCACCCTGTAATTAAGTTTTTTCAGTTTCAGTATTTATTCCTTTAAAGAATCATATTTTGCATAAATTTAAATGGCAAGATTTTCTTATAAAATTCAAAAATAATATTGAAAATGTATAATATTATTGTATTAAAAAATATGCTTATTTAAGGCCACATTTTGGGCTGGAGACGATTTTGAATTTATAATTAATTTATTTGAGAATAAAGCCATTTATATTTGCCATTGACGAAAAAATATTCGGGCCAAGAAGTCATTATAGCAGTTAAACTTATGAAATGGTATTTGCTTGTGTAGATAACCTCAGCGCAGAAGAAACCTATTCTATCGGAAGAAATGCTTTTCTTTATAAAGACAAATATTAATATTGTTTTAACCAATAAATATTGAAACTTTTTTTAGGTGAAGATATTTTTTTCATACTCTGAATTAGACGCAATAAAGAGCTATATTGCGTATAACTATTAAGATTTTGGCTAATAAACATTTTTGCTGGAAATTTTATTTTTCGTTTTTTTTTTGGTGTTTTTTATGATTTTTGTATTTTCGAGCGTAAGTGGCGATGAATTGAGCATACCCTTCGAAGATCCAACGAGAACCTCGTTGGAACCTTCAGGGGTGGGGTCGTCGCGTTGATGCGCCAAAAAAAACATGGAGAAGATCTATTGATCATGAACTACAAGCCACCAGCTACTCATGGAATGATATCTGAAGTGAATCCCGTAATAGAGTTGGCTACAACAGGATGGTCGAGGCCCTATTCCCCCTTCACTGGAAATTGAGGATCTTCTGTCAAGAAGAAATGTTTTCAAGGCAAGCTACTTCGCTATTTTTGATATTTTAATTAAAGAAATCAAAATTTATTGAGCAAACTTTAGCCAAACGCCAAAATTTTAGTCGTGTGACGTCACTGCGCAACAAAGTCGCATCGCGTCTCCTCAGTTTTTTGCATCATGGTACGATGCAAATGCTGCGGTAAGAGTAAGCTGGAGGTAGAGCAGTGGCTAAGGTGTTGGCATAATCAACGCCTTCATTGAAAATATGCAGCATGACATATCCGACATTGTTGTAGCCGCCAGCATGGCCCCAGTCTGGAGTTGATCCGGAGTGCTGCTCGTGTTCCGTGGAGTGTTCTTCAAAAGCTTGCGGCAGTCCGGCATTTTTTTTTTTTGTTGTTTTTAAATTATTTTTTAGTTTTGTTGCTTCGGCTGCAGTGCAACATGGCGGCGCGCTGTGATTTATGTCACACGAAATGCAAATAATACGTAAACATGCAAAACATGCCACCGAATATGTTGTTGCTCTCTCTCGCGCTTCGTCTCTTTCAACACTCTCACACAAAATGCATACATGCATAAATACACATATATATATATGTATATGTATATTTCAACGTGACGTTGTGTAGCTGTGTGCAATGGTTTATGTAGGATTTGGGTGGCGCCACTGGGGCGGATGAATCCAAAACAAAGCTGGAGCTGCACACGACAGTAGCTTATTTTGTAGTTAAAAGTATGAGTTAAAGTATATGAATTTATGGTTATGTGCAACTAATACTAATGCAAACAACGAAATGAAATATGCATTATTAAGAAAATAATACGCCATTTGTTATTATTATTTTTTTTCAGTACATAAATTTCAGTAATGCGATAGCTAAAGGAAAAGTTTTAAGTAAAATTAATGGATTGCACGAGTGCAGGGGCTCTTACTATTTTTTGAAATTTTAATTAAAACAAATAATCATATTTACGATAGGGTGAAACGGTTAGCCTAGGGGTTTCTTTGGACTGGGGCTTTGAGAATGTGAAGGGAATAATGCGTTTAAATAGGAGTGTTTACATACCTATACAAATATGTGTTATGTTTTTTAATTTTGAAATTCTTATTAACGCGTGCGGTCTGGTTGCATGGAAATTGTGAATATTTTTTTGGGGCCAACAATTTCAGTGGAATTTATACAGATTGGACTGGCTCGGCCACGCAAATCCCTCGTTCCTTTATTTTAATAGTTTCAAGTAAATCAAGCAGACGGGAATAATTGCTGACTGAAAAATAGAGCCAACAATCCGCGATGAACATGCAGGTTTCAGACAACACACAAGGAGCTGCATAGACCAGGCTAACACACTTCGCATAATAACCGAACAAGCTGTGGAGTGGACTCACCACTGAACCTCCTGTTCATCGACTTGAAGAAGCACTTCGATTCAGCAGACAGAGCAGTGATTTGGCGAGCATTGGCGAGGAAAGGAGTCAACATCGTATCGATAATAAAAGCGATGCATTATGATGCCGCTAAGTAGCGGTACTACACAACGGGAAAATAATGAACCTTTCCAAACAAACACCGGTGTCAGGCAAGGATGGCCCCTATCATTATTACTATTTAATATAGTAGTTGACGAGGTTATGAGAGATGTATGCAGGTCTAGGCGTGGGATTACGTGGAGTCTGACCCATCATTTGGAAGACCTGGATTACGCGAACGACATATGTCTCGTCTCTCATTAAACTTAGTGATATCCAAAACGAAGCGAATTATCTCGAGATCCTTGCTAGCAAAGTTGGACTCTTAATTAACGCATCCAAAACCAAAGCGATGCGTCTCAAACACACCAGCCACGGTAGCATAATCATCAGCGGGAACTTTATCGACTTTGCCGATACCTTCTGTTACCTTGGTACCACAATTTCCCCCAGTGGTGGGGTGGATGAGGATATAGAGAATCGTCACAAAAAAGCCCGATCAGCATTGGTCTTCTTTTCCGCATATGGAGAAACCAGCAAATTAGCAAAGGAACAAAGCTGAGACTCTTCAATGCGAGCGTCAAATTAATCTTGATGTATGGTAGCGAGACGTGGCTGGATACACAGCGAATGGTGTCAAAACTGCAATCATCTGCCAAAATGCCTAAGAAATATATGTGGGATGTTTTGGCTCAACAGGATATCAACCGCGGAACTATGGCACAGTACTAGTGAACTTCCTAACTTCGCTCAGATAAGAACACGCAAGTGACGTTGGATAGGCAATGCCCTAAGGAAAAATCGAAGCAGCATTGTCAGGATGTCTTTGGAATGGAACCCCCAAGGAAGCTGACGAGTAGGAACGCCAAAGGCAACCTGGCGACGTAAATACTAAACGAATTGTCCCTACACAACATCAGCTGGGATACAGCTAAGCAAACTGCGACAAATTGAGTTGGATGGAAAGTTCTTGTGAAAGCCCAAAGCTCGCTGGAGGAGTACTAAAAGGAAAAAATAAAAAAATGTAAAAAAATTACGTCTAGCGATTATCTATCTGTCCCCTTTGGCAATTATTGGTGACAAAAAGTATCTTCATGTTAGGGCAAAGTACCTTATTCATTAACTTCAGTTTGGTAGATGATTTAAAAATTTTTACTTAACGAAAATATCGTGAGAATATTTTAATTATTTCTTTTTTATTGTATATAATTTGTAATAAATAAATATTTTTAATAAAATTCATTTTACTATTTTATGCATAGTTAATGTATTTTTTATTTATCTATTTATTATATTTATTTATTTTTAAAGAACATATTTTTCGCTTCGCATATTAGTTGTCTTCAAAATGAATAAAAGAAAGTAACTCTATGAAGGTGTACCAGGACGGCACCTTGGTTTTTCTTGGCACAAGACTCTATTATATTAAATTTTTGTTCTCAGATTCCTTATAATGAAATAGTTAGTGCTGCATATAGGAGCATTTCTAATGTGTAGTTTGTACAGCCCAAATAAACTGAGCATATTTTTAATTTTTTATTTTTCAAGTTAATCAAAAAATAGATAAAATTGCGAAATTCTTAAAAATAAGTCCAGAAATGCTTCTTTGATTGTGTTATCAACATTTGCATAACATTATTTACTGATCTAGCCACACCTGCTTTTATCATCCATATAAGGCAACATTTCTTATGCGTAATTTTTATTTAGAACCTGCATTATTTTTAAAATTAAAATAAAAAAAAAATAATTTAATACTCTTACATAAGCCTAGTACACTTTGCAAATATTTATTGTTTTGTATTGTATTCATTTTATTATAGCTTTACTGTCCATATAAGCCTATATTGCGTATACGTAATTTTTATTTACGACAATAAAAAATTTTTCGAAAATAAATTAGGTATATTTTTATCAATAGTTATTCATGATAATACTATTAAGTTGACATAAAGCTAGCTATTAATTTATTAACAGGTGAAAATATAAGTTAGCCAATAAATTAGTAGTCTAAAATTTTATTAAAAATATTTATTTTAAAATTTTATTAAAAAAAATTGATTTTGAAATTTTTAAAAATAATCTTAATGAAGAAATGCACTCAAATTATTCACGAAATTACTAAAAAAAAATATATAAAACAAAAATGACTAATTATTCTACAAAATTTCTTCAAGGGTTGGCGGTCTGCCTAGGCAAATTTGCTAAGTATTAATCAGTCAAAAAATTAAGGTTAATATTCGTAGTAATCGTTTATTTTCGAGACTTTTTTGGAGGAGGAATGATTCTAGTTTCAAACAGTAGTTGTATTCTAATAGTAATCGCTTTTTGTTTGTCTTTCTTAGTATTTTTATAAGTTAATGGTGTCTTTTGCTTCCATAAAGCTTTGGTCACACTAATTCAAAAAGTTTATTTCAATCAAATTTAAATACTTGACTTTAATGTAAATTTTTCTGGTATAGTGACTATCATTTTTGTTTTTTTTTTTTGTTATATAAACATTTTAATCAACGATACGACGGACAGTCTAAAAATTTTGTGTTCAAATGTAAATATTTCGGTTCATAAGCACGATCCAGCAAAACTTCCTTTTACAAAAAGAACTGCCTAATATTGGAGCTTTTAATTTACCGTTAGGTTATTGCACTGTTGCTTCACACGGTGCTTCGCAATAGCTTATGCATGGATATGTAATTTTTGATGCAATTTTGGTCGTTTCATTACTATAGGACAGTAGTCTATTATAAGGAAATTAAGTGTAAGGATGGCATAAATACATTTTATTTTAATTTGAAATCTCTTTATGGTAATTTTATGATAAATCGACGCAATATGTGAATATTAGTTTATGGTAGAGAGACCATATAAATGCGAAAAACGACATGGGACAGAGAATGGTGTATATTTTATGGAAAAACATATGAACCGATACATAATTATTTGGAATTTGGAATTTGTAATTTCTTTGGAAACATCGAGAAGTAAAGAAAATATATTTAAAAGATTATTGGTAAGATTTCGGAGTGGTAAAAACGAATAATCTTAAAAAATTCATAATTTTCTTCAGTTCATTGCTCAGAGTTGATGCCAATAGTGGACCATAAAGTGTCCAAAACTACAATTTAGCAAATCGTCCAGAAGTGCCCACGAAAGACGCATGTCAGGATGTCCAAATCTTGAACCACTAAAGAAATGCCCGCTTTGAATTCACTGTTGTAACTAATTTTTAATAGGCGCGCTTTTGCGTAGTTTTTTGTGCATGTTTTTTAAAGATTCTCCGTATAAGGTTGATTGTTTTTAGATTTTCCAATTAGAAATCATTGAGTTCGAGTAGTCCGGGTGAATATAATTACTATTGGAGGGATTTGCAAAGAATAAAATGAAATTTTTCTTGGCGAAATTTTAGAAGCGGCTTGGTTTTTGTGCGGGGCGCGTTTAAAGCCAGTTAAACCTCGACCCCCTATTAAACTCATCTGAAATGGGCAGTGGGGATTACTGACATGTCTGTCTAAGCGTTTTGATACCATTCCCATGTAAAACTTCGGCGAAATGCTATTTTTTTAACAGGACAACGTCTAAATTCAAGTAGATAAGCTTGCGAATACCCTTTTTAGGGCGACTCTTACGGTCAGAAAGCCTGCGAATTTTCATCTACTTTATTTTTTACTTATTTCTCAATGATTCTAAATAAATTCCAAATATAATTATGTTATCGGCTTATATGTTTTTCCATAAATATACACCATTCTCTGTTCCATGTCGTTTTTCGCAATTATATGGTTTCTCTACCATAAACTAATATTCACATATTGCGTCGATTTATCATAAAATTACCAAAAAGTGATTTCAAATTAAAATAAAATGTATTTATGCCATCCCTACACTTAATTTCCTTATAATAGATCACTGTCCTATAGTAATGAAACGACCAAAATTGCATCAAAAATGACTTAAACTATTGCGAAGCACCGTGTGAAGCAATAGTGCAATAACCTTTTGGTAAAATAAAAGCTCCAATATTAGGCAGTTGTTTTTGTAAAAAGAAGTTTTGCTGGATCGTGCTTATGAACCGAAATATTTACATTTGAACACAAAATTTTCAGACTGTCCTATAGCTATGAAATCCACTGTATTATCGAATGTATTTTTGCTTTGTAATTTACTCCACAAGGGCTTCTGAACAATTTTTAAGAAATTAAGACATTCGCAAATATAAATTTATCAGAAAAATTCCAGAGATCTTGTGAAATAAGTAACTTAATTAATTGATATGCTACTCTAATCAAATTGAAAGCTTTAATTTAAACTTCTAGAGTTTTTCCAATCGATATTTTTTCTGTGACTTCGTTGAACTGTTCAAAATTTCAAATCAAAATATTCATTAATGTTTGAGATACGCTTCGATTTCTGAAGTGCTACAAATAAATTCTGCGATTTTAACTTTAAATTGTCTAAATTTATTGAACAAAGAAGTTATATTCAATTTTGTAAAATTTTTAATCATACTAATAATATGTGCCCAGATAACTACGTAAATAACGTTTTTGAGCAAAGCATAAATAATACAAGTCTGAAACAAAGATTTATTAATTTTTCCAAAGTTTGTCCTATTTTACATATTTTATTAAATCAATTTAAATGCCTTCCTTTAATTGCCGGAATCATTCATTGAGAGCAACAGCATAAATTGCAAAAATTTACATAAACGATTTAAATAACTGCTTACAAAGGACTATACATTTGTCCATTCAGTATTTAATTAATTTAAAATGCATTTATAAATGGAAGCAGCAATTAAGTTATTTAAATAAAAAGTGCTGCCATATTTTAACCGAATAATTCGCTACTAATTATTTTAAATACACCATTAAGCAGAACAAAGTGAACAACTCATAAAGTCTGGCAACATGTTGTAAGCAACATTTATAATGTTGCAGACAGAATATATATAAAAATTATATACACGACACGCATAGATAAAAAAAAGTATATTAGGTTCATCACAGGGAATGTTACAGCAATAACAAAGTGCGTTGGACCGGAAATTGTGGATTCAAAAGCTAAGTTAATAGAGTGACCAGACTTGGGGAAACTAAAAAAAAGACATAAAATTATATATTATGTGATCAAAGATGGCTTCCGGCTACAATTTGGATTGGCGATATTAAACTTGTGATTTTTGAGCTTTTGCAATAATAGAAAAAGAATAAAATAAGAAAAAGTTTATATTTTCTCCCCTTTCCCTCAGCAAAGTTCGAACTTATCTCATGTCGATCCTAAGAAGAGTTAATAAGGAGCCAATGGTTATATTTGCTCGAACCCTAAGAAAGGAAATTGCAGATACATATAGCCTTATTTACCAGATCAAAGGGTAAGAGCTACAGTTAGTGCGTAGGGTTTAGTTTTTTGGTGTAGGTAAGAACTAAGAAACCATTTTGAATAATACTTCCTTCAGCTTACAGGTGGAGGTTTTTGATGTAATATTGTTCTTCCAAATCTGGAATTGTAAAGAACGAGCTGCGTCGTAAATCGGTTTTGACTCTGTCTATTCGACAATGCAGCAGATATAAGGAGGGTTTAAATATGTTCATCTGTTCGCTTTTAACTTCTGCGTCGCTCATCATAATTCGACAAATATGGTAACTTTGGAAACATTTTGATCGTCAGCTGGTTAAAGGCTATGCGACGTATTGAGCACGGAGTTCTTTTCTTCTTAACTGGTCTATACAGCCCTAACCGGTCTTTAGACTGGCGCAGCATTTACCTCCAGACACTTCTGCATTTTGTCCTTCACTAGTTGATATCATCAAGGGCTGACAGAGCTTCGCCCATTTGGTCCTGCCAGCACAGTCGTTATCTTCTCCTTCTCCGCTGGCCGCCCACACTTACATCGAATACCTTGAAAACTAAAGTTTTCGCTCTAGGGAGGAGAAGGGGTCTGACGAAGCGTCACAAGACACAAAAATCATATGGAAAATCTTCAAAAATCTTCAAAAATTTTCCGTTACTGTGTCACGAGGGGAAAGGGGATTCTATATTGACGAAAATCAGAGTTATGTAATTTATGGAAGATTCCATACGAACTACATGACCCTGACTGCGAAGTCGCTTAATGCTCGTTTGCTTCACTACGACGATATCGCCGTACAGCTCATTCAGCTCATCGTACCATCGATTATTGCCAAATTAACCTGGACCGAAGATCTAGAAAAGAATATTTCTCTCGAACATCTCAAGCGCAGCTGCATCCGACTATGTCACATTCCTCTGCGCCATATAAGAGGAGTGGAAGAATGAGTGTCGCATAAAGTATCAGTTTTGTCCGAGATAGGGCTCTTCAATAGCCTACTGAGCCCAAAGTAGGACCTATTGGCAAGAGTAATGGGAAGCTACCAAAATCAAAAGAAGTCCCCAGCAGTTGCTTAAAAATATATTGAGGTGACCATTGACAGTATAGTGTGGTTATTCTCAACTTTATATTTTCTACTAAGGTGGTCACGAAAGGTACGGTACGCTTCTTCTGATCATCTCTGTTTTTCCGGCCAGATGGCACAGTTTTTCTTTGGATGGTTTTGTTTCGTGAATTTTCACTTCAGATACATTTCCGTCCTCCCACCGCTGACGAAGTGTTTTACTAGGACTAGGAGATTTTCAAGATAGCACCCGAACTGTCTGGCTATCACTTCTGAGCACAGTTTTGGTTCTAATTCACAGATTCCAATAGACAAAAAGCAGATTTGGCTTTGTTCTTTAGACCTTTTTTAGGCTTTATATCAATTTTGGTAAGTCAAGATTGTGGCGAACAACTTAACTAAAGTCACATTTTGACGCATGGGAAATATTTAAGAGGGCTTAGAACGAACAAAAAATCTAACTTTTTTTTATTGCATAAATTGTTAGTGTAACTAGTCAAGAATATGTGGTCAATATTTGGAAGCAAAATTCGCATCATTCCCAACGCTTTGAGGACTTAAGTGACCGCCCGTCGGTCCGAAGTGGAAGCGCGCAATAGCTTCAAACGTGTTTTTCTCGAAACGAATTTTTTTCAGCTTGAAAAGTTATTGACCAACCGTTCTGAAATTTTGGTGTGAACAATCTTTATTCAATTTAAATCTAGATGACCCTAAAAAACCTAACCTAAAAAAAATTGTGATGATTACAGATGAAAATTGCTACCACAGAAATGCCCACTAGCAAAATACTCCGATGGCAATCGTCCATGGACAGCACGATCTAACGACACTATTTCCGGCAAAATTACTTGAAAAAACTCTTAAGTCTACTTCAAAACATGAACAAAATACTTCCAAATTTAAAAAAAAATCTGTTTATTTATTCCCTATTTAAAAAGTTCTCGAAAAACTACGAAAGCTCGGCCTCCTAAACCGTCTCCCCCTTAAGAGCATAGAGAGATTTTCGAAATTCTCCTAGGGAAAAACAGATTAAGATAAGAACTAAACAATCTTGACCAGAAAAAGGATTATGCGCATCATGTGGTAAATTTTTTGGTCTGTAGCTCTGGTCTAGGAGTAATTTTTTTTGTTTTTTCGAAGAGAAAAGGTGCAGGATATATTAAAGTCGGCTACGCCCGACTCTATGTACACAATTTTTATTTTATATTCCTACATTTATTGCTCAGCAATTTGCTGTGGTGCACATAACGATGCTACTTAATTTCTTTCTGCTTTTTTTTTAATTATATTAATTTGTAGTCCCCGGGGATCCATATATCACAAACACACTATGTACAAAAAGAGGCAACGATTTGTTGTTGTTGCTGTAACTGGCAGCAACTCATTAATATAATTGTAATGCGTGTAATGACTGTCTATGTAGTTGTTTTTGTATCTTTTATTTTTATTATTTTTGTTGCTCCCTTTTCAGTCGTACTTTATTGCTCATTTTCACTTTTATACGCTGTCTGCTTCGTTTGCACTTCTACGTATTCGCATTGCCATTTAAACGAAGGCCACGTCCGGATGGGATGTCCCACATAGGGGAGAGTTATATGTATGTATGTACAATATATACATATGTACTTGGTTTGTTGTTGTTGTTGTTGTGTGGTCCATAACATAGCGACATAGAGAAGCTTGGGAAATCCCATAAATTAACTGGGTTATCAATTAATAAAAGCGCGAAGGGATAGACGTTTTGCAGACTACTTGTTTAGGGTCTAGTTGAGTATTCTCTTGAATTCTATTAGGGACTTATAATTGGAGTAATTTATTTTAAAATGTTATTGAATGTGCTTACATACCTTTGGCAGTGTTTTTTAAAATTAATTGATTTGATAGCTCGGGAAATAGTTTTTATAGCAAACTTGAGATTTTCTGAAAAGAAAGAAGAGAGTTTGGCTTATTAATAGTCATATAAAATAAGTGCTTTTTTAAGTTTGTGGATGGTATTATGTTCGACAAAGAAAGGAATTTATTAGATAAATTATGCTTTATTACATCGCTTCAAGTACCTATAGAATACTTTAAATAAAATATACAGTACCCTGCAAAAGTTTGGGGTCAGTTGAAAAATTTCATGTTTTTTGTATTTGTCGCCTTATTTTTCGGTCTTGATCTTGGAAAATCGGATTGTATGGTCGAGTTGCTGGCAAAAAACCATTACTGCGGCTACAAAATATTCGCAAAAGACTTAATTGGGCCAAAATACACGTTAAATGGTCGATTGACGAATGGAAAAAAGTGCTCTGGACGGATGAGTCCAAATTTGAAATTTTCGGGAGTAAACGGCGAGCGTACTGCCGCAGACAGCATGGTGAACGGCACAAACCTGAATGCGTGAAGCCCACAGTGAAGTTCGGTGGTGGTTCAGTGATGGTGTGGGGTTGTTTTTGCTACGACAGAGATGGCGATTTGGTGAAAATCGACGGTATTATGCGAAAAGAACAGTATCACAAAATACTTCAGTACAATGCTATTCCGTCGGGTACCAGATTGATAGGAGAAGGATTTGTATATCAGCAAGGCAACGATCTTAAACACACGTCAAAATTGTGTACTAACTACTTAAAATCCAAAGAAACAGCTGGGGCACTCAAAATCATGGAATGGCGTCCCAGTCGCCGGACGCGAATCCCATTCAGCTGTTGTGGGATGAACTGGATAGAGAGGTGCGAAAACTACGTCCAACTAGCGCGAATCACCTGTGGGAGTATCTGAAGAGGGCTTGGGAACAAATACAAGTGCAAACGCTTTAAAAATTAATCGAACGAATGCCGAGAGTCTGTGCAGCCATCATCAAATCTAAAGGAAACCATATTGATGAAAACCACCTGATTTGATGTTTTTCATTCTTCTTTTTTTTTTCGAAGAAAAAGCAATTTTTGGCGAATATTATTTGTAGTTCATTTATATATAATGTTTTTTCAATGTATCATTTAAAATAAAACGGTCCAAGACCGACAAATAAGGCGACAATTACAAAAAACATGAAATTTTTCAACTGACCACAAACTTTTGCAGGGTAGTGTATAGACAACTTCTGTCCACAAAGATTGACAGATAGCTTATAAACATCTTTCAAGATTTAAAGTCGCGATGACAATTCCAATATGCTTAGAATTCGCCAGAGAGGCACATGGTTTATTTGTGGAATATTGTCGGCATAGGCACTTTCAAATTTTCTGAATTACGCAGTATGAAAAACATCTGATAACAATTTTAATAGGTTTTGATTAACCCAGAGATGTCCAAAATAGGATATCAACTTTCAATTTGAAAATACTTTTTTCTCAAACATTTTCCATATACACGACTTGTATTTTTTTTTTAAACTTATATATTTTGTAATCTTTTAAAGCATACTCTGCCATTTTTTATTTCTTAAATATCAAAATTTTTATAACTCCCTTCCACAGCTCAAATATTAAATAAAAACTTTTATCTGTAGGGCATCTCTTCTCAATCCAAAAAAATTTGCCTTCGAGTTTCACTGAAAATTTGAGTGTTATCGATCATAAACGATGTGTCCTATATGTAGGACATTGAGCATAGCTGGGTTAAATTTGTGAAGCTTAAAAAAAACACGAATCCTCATATTATTACAGTCTTTATTATGAACATATAAAGCCCCCTACAATAACAAAAAAAAAAAAATAAATAAAATAAAATAAATCCGGTTCTATCATAAAAAAACACAATCAGAAGACTTTTTAAGCAAACATTTTTTTTTTTGACCGATCGTTTCCATGGGAGCTATATGATATAGTCAACTGATTTCAATAAAATTTGACACAGTGATTAAATACCTTAAAAAATATCTGAATGCCGAATTTAGTTCAAATATTTTTACAAACAAATGAAACATATCGGATTTTGTATAAAAAATTTTTTTTTGACCGATTGGTCCTATTGGAGCTATATGATATAGTCAACCGATTTAGATTAAATTTATTACAGTGCTTAGGAACTATAAAAAACTCACGAATACTAAATTTGGTCTCAATATCTTCACAAACAAACGAAACACAACAAATTTTTTTCAAAAATAGATTTTTTGTATATCGGCCCTATGGGTGCTATATGATATAGTCAAAAAATTTTGTTTAAATTTGGTACATTGCTAAAGTACTCTAAAACACTTCTTAATGCCAAATCTGCTTATGATATCTTTATTAAAAAACGAAATAAAGCGAATTTTATATTAAAATAGTCATTTTGGCCGATCGGTCCTAATGGAGCTATATGATATTGTCAACCGATATTGGTCAAATTTGGTAGTGCTTGGGAACTATAAAAAACTTTTGAATGCCAAATTTGGTTACGATACCTTCATACACAAACGAGTTATTGATCTAAAACTTTTGTTATTTTCGAGGTCGTCTGAAACACCCCCATGGGAGCTAAATAACTTAACCCCGATATCAAAAAAAACAAAAAAACTAGTCACCTTGATCATATTTTAGGTCATTTTGGGTTGCCTCCGACGACTCCTTCTATATATTACATACATTTTCGGCTTGAACAAACTTAGTATACCCTTTGTACCATGCGGTACAGGGTATAAAATTTCTAATGCGAATTACTATCTTAGCATGATACGAACGAATACACTACCCTGACAAATTTTAAGACCTAAGGTATTTTATGTTCATAATTTAAAAGTCTATATTTCTTAAGCCCTAAGATAAAAATTATAAATTTAAATTTTTTTTAAACTGCTAAAATCGGATTTTGGCAACGATTTTAGATTTTTTCAGACATTAACATTCTTATCTTTATGATTTGTGGATCTCAAAGCAAAAAATTTCTATTATAAAAATGAAAAGTTTCAAATAAGCCAGAAATTGGAAATACGTTTTTTTTTTGGCTTTTAAGATTTATTTTCGATATGAAATAATTATAATTAAGGCTTAAACCAAGATTTTTCCGAGCTTAAATTATTATCTATTTTTATTTATATTTTTAATATTGGGAATCAGCCTATTCCAATAGGAAATAATTAAGTTAATCGCTAAACAGTATTATGGTATTGTATCTAATATAAGAAATTATTTACAGATTTATGATTTCCTACAAAATTCTTATATTTTTTAGATCGGATGGATGTAATTTATTCATGCAAGTGCACAGGTTAACGAATCCTGTTAAAAAATCAGAGCATTAAAAAAGTACGAAAATATATATTTCATAAAAATTGAAAAAATAATAAAATAAAAAGAGATGATTAATGAATTCAAATATTTTTTAATGATCAAAATAAATGTATAATATCTGTTAATAAACTTTCATCTTAAGGTATTAATTGCTTTGATAAGTTTTGAATTGTAAGCAGCAATACGAGCTTAAGAGGGTCTTACTATGTAAAATAACACCTAATTTTCGAGCGCTATATTCATAAATGGATTACTAGAAAACTACAAATGATTTCGGGAAGCAGTTTTTGTTTTTTTTACATTGTTTTTTTGGTTTTTCATAAAAATGTCGTATGTGACCGCTACACGTCCCTCACTGCGTCCTCGTCAAAAGTGTCCAGGGCGCACCGGGTGAACGATTTTGACCGATCAGATGATCCGAAATCAAAAAACCTTTAAAATTAATTTTTCTCATTCCCTTGGCTATGGATAGATACAAGCTTTTTCATAAATTCAAAAAATTCTTATAGTAATAGAATTTTGAAAAAAAAAATTTTGCACTTTTTTTCTGTTATTTAAGGTTGTTAAAAATTTTTGGACAAGAAATTCAAAAAAAGCTCGTGTCTATCTGTTGCGAAATGTTTTCTGATGATAAAAATGTTTAGTATAACAAGATCGGTCAGGCAGATTTTTCGAAAACGTTCACTCCACCTCTTAAAAGACGACTTTCGGAAAAACACGTTTAAAGATTGACAACATAATAAAATATTGTATAGCAGAAACACGAAAAAAGTCCGCGCGTGAAAAATGCTCTGTCACTGCCAAACGATCCCGTCCACAGTTAAATCCTTTTACCAGCGTATTTCTAACACTATTTAGATGAAAAAAATTTAAAAAAAAAAACGTGTTTTTGAAACTGTTACATAGTAAGACCTCCTTAAATTAAAAAATATACAGTATGTATTGACAACAAAAAAGTTTATGATACTTTCGCCCTCACAACTTTATGATCATAAAATTTAAACGACTATTTTTTGAGCAGTGGACAGCAACAATATTCAAGTTTCACTAAAATAATATTTTCTATGGTATATACAAAATAATTCTGTTTAACCCAGCACTATTAAACTAAAGATAAAACTATCTCTCCCTAATAAGTTTTTAAATTTATTTTTACTCTCATATAACCATTATAGTGCTTAACATTTAAGCTCATCCGCTGCGCAAATTGTTTGCCTCTTTTAGCCAAACAATCTAAAAGAGAAACAAAGAGGAGGAAAAAAAAACAAACAAAAAAGAGACAAACAGAAACAAAAGAAAAAACGAAAAATGAAGAGACAGCAAAGCAAAGTAAATTAAATATTTAGCTTTAATTTGTTTTTAATGTGCACAGCAAATTTGTTTGAATGACTGAACAAATGAGTGATTGATTGATTGATTGACTGATTGATGTTGTGATTGCATGTGACACTTTGCATATTGATGGGCGGCTGGCTGCATATGCGACAGACCCGACATTGATTCCCTGCATTTAACGGCCATTAATAACGCACGTGTGCCCATCTCAAATTTGGGTCAATCATTTTATAGGCAGTGGTGGCTTCAAGTCATGTAGAATTTATTATGTGGCTGCCCCCCCTGCTGTTTTTGTTGTTATTGTGGATTCTAGAATTTGCTTTTCATTAGGCCAGAGAGAGAGCATGTGAAGCATGTGGCATGTGGCATATAGACCATATACCAGACAAGCGCACTCATGTTGACATCAAAATTGTAAACGGCTCGTTTTTAACGCTGATAACAATCTACTAGATACATGCCGCTTTTGGCTTGTTGTTGTTGCTGTTGTTGTTGTATCTGCGGTCTACGTTGTTGTTGTGCTTTGTGTCAATGAAGCGTTACTCAGCTCAAAAGCCCACATAGAGTGGGAAAGCTGAAAATTCAAACAACAACATAAAGAGGGCTGGCTTAGGTCGAGACCAATCGACTTTTGTATGCACTGCAGTCTCTTCTAATCGCGACGAATTAATTCTCACCGTTGTAATGCAATTTAGAAATGATTTAGTAAATAACTTGGAAATTATTATTAAATGATTAGGATGAAAATTAGTTGTAGAGGATTGGCGTCCCCATCCCATCTCAAAGATCGACTTTTGTATGCACAGCAACCTCTTCTAATCGAAACAACTTAATTCTCACCGTTTTTATGCGATTTTGAAGTGATTTCGTAAATAGCTTTAAAATTATGATTAAATTATTAAGAAGCTGAAGCATGGACATTATCATCATCTGATAAGACGATTTTAGTGGCTTTCGAGAGGAAAATCTTCCGACGTACCTTTGGACCGATTTTATATGGTGACTTCCGTATTCGAATGAACCAGGAGCTGTATGAGCTATACGGCGATACTGATCTAGTTCGGCGTATACAATTATAACGTATGCCCTGGTTAGCTCATATTGCACGAATGGATGATAACGGTCCAGCCAAAAAGGTATTCGAGCGGAGATCACTGCCCACTGCCCCTGCGGTTGAAAGATCAGGCAAAGGAGGATCTTTGTAGCCTTGGGATTAACGCTAGCAAGCACAGGACCGAAACTGCTGGCGTAGGATAAGTAGTAGTAGATTAAGATCAAAATCGGTCATATGGGATTGAAGCCCCTATTCTATCTCTAGTTGAAGTATTTGGTTTGAGGCAGTAAAAGTCCGATTTATGTGACCTTGAGGTAGTTTAACCCAGATCCAAAATAATAAAATTTTTTGAGGACCTCATCAGTCCGCAGAGCTATTTCGATGAATATCGATGGTTTCAAAATAATAAAGCATGTTCCTTCAACGAAACTGAATCCGAAGTTGAAAAACCCCCAGCACGTCAGGGTTCTGACATTACCTCGATTTTGTAGGATATCTCAGCAAATTGACTTCCTATTGGGAACCAGCAATCCCAATTCTTCTTCTTATTATATCCTGTTACTCCTAGTGGAGCATAGGACCATCATGATGGTTTTCGTTATATTGTTATTTCTAAAAAATGGGATTTGCACCTCCAAATCCGTCGTGCATGCTCTATAAGCAGGTGGATTAGCCGCAGGCACACGGGTGCCACTTGTAGAATGAATATAACTCGGGTTTACTCTCATGTTTATAAAGAAATATGAGAGGAAGCAGGGTTTTGACAGTAAGTTTCAAGCTCAAAGTCAGTCCGGACAACTCTGCTCGTAATGACAGGTCACTCTTAAATTGGCCGTCCCTAACCTGGAGAACAGACGCCTTTTGCAGACGCCCATTCTGAGAACAGACGCTACGTTCTGGATCGCTCTTCGCTTCACTGCTCCTCGAAGACTTTACCGACTAGGGTGGCCCTACCAGTGGCTATGCTACTCTTGCAGTCATTGCCAAGCCCCCTCACACCGTCAAGATGATGATCCCCGAAATCCCAATAACGTATACAAAATATCGCTAAACAACCAGGTTTAGACATAATTTTTAAAGATTATGTTAAAGTCTTGACCTACTGGGGTATCTTTTTGTATCTCAAATTCGGATTCCATGACTTTAAAAGCATAAAAACCGAAAGTTTTCTTTTTTAGTGTGACTGAGTCATCTAAGCTATCAGTCTTACTTTTTTTTCTTCCTCCAGTTGTACATGTTGTAACTAAATGTAGCCCTTACCCTTTGGACTTAGGGCATAAAAAAAAAATGAATACAAAAGTTAAACACTGAAAAACGCTGAGGTGGCCGCACAACTGTCACACACAGATACAAACACGCACACACAGAGATTGTCACGTAGAATAAACTCAAACGCCGGTTGCGGCACAGATATAGAAAGATATATAATGGTTCTTGTTGTTGCTGTTGTTGTTGTTGTTGGTTGTGGCTGCCACCGCAGCGTGAACGTTTTACATGTGTTGAGTAGAAGGAAGGAACGAAAAAAAAAAGAAAAAATAAATAACAAGAAATGCATAAAGCAAATCGTGTCAATGACATTTGGTGACATACGCCGCCCAACGCAGACATATAAAGAAGTCAGCTGTGTCTCAGCGAGAACGAGAGAGAAAGAGAGAATGACAGGGGGAGCGGGTGCCAGAAAGTGTAAGAGTGAAAGAGCGAGATAAGCACCTCTAGGGTGGAGACCAACGCGTGCAAGACGCTCGCGTGTTGTATTCCAAGTCGATACAAGAAAATTGCTTGAAAAAAAAACTACAACAACACGCAGGCAGCTCCCAGCATAACGGGTTTTTCCATACACTGAGAAAAAATTATTATAGTTAATAGTAAATAAGATAGTCAAAGTATCAAAAACTGCTCAACACTGGCTTACTAGGCAACCTAAATAAGAAAACCTTGAAGCTCAAGCGCCTTGACCCAATGGTATTCTGAATTTATGCAATGAATGCGTGATGGAATAATATGGATAAACTACTTATGCCACCCTATGCTCCATCTAGAAGCGCCCACAGTACGGACCAACGAACAATACAAGGCAATACAATATTTATACCAAAATTATTAACGAATTATCGGGTAGCGGTTGAGTCGTGCCTATCTGTCTGAATGATAACATAGATTTCAGAGACGATAAAAACTCATGAAGCAATGAACTTTCCAAGATGCCGCAAATAAGTCATCAAATTTGGCTACACTGGTTCAATTTTTGTACGGTAGCTATATGAAATAGTGCACTAATTATGATCAAACTACACAAAATAGTTTTGTCTACAATAAAATGCAATTGACATGAATTTATTCACGATGTTTTAAAATTTGAAAAAAAGTTCAGGCAAATACAGTCAAAACTATTTATGTGCGAATTTTTTTTGTGCGGTCTTATTAAGCCAACCCATGGTACAATGATAACCAGATTGTTTGTAGAAAAACATTATAAAAATAATTTACTTATAATTTTTCTGCAAGTCAGGAACTTTGCGCACAATGTAGAAATATAAATAAATTATTTAAAAATGTTCGTATTTTAAATCAAAATATTTATGTTTTGAGCTATTTCCTATGTATATGAGACTTTTTTTAAGCGGTTCTTTTCCACCGCACCTATCGCCCGGAAAAAATTTTGATTCAAATTAATCTACACATTTGTCTGAAGTTTGGTCCAAATTGATTCACTATTTCAAATACCTACAATGCCAAAATTGAACCAGTCTTCTGTGAAATTGAACTGGTGCTCTCATCGTGTCAAATGTGGCCATACATTTTCTTCTTTTGAGAAAAAAAGTGACTCTTAACCGTATCCATTACCACTCAATCACCCTTTGCTGAGTAATTGGTCACTCAAGTCTCCCTGGTAATGAGGAGGCGATTAAGTGCGCCAGGAACAGCTCAGCGCTGGCAGCTAACCTTGCGGTTACGGACATAGAAAGACCATTACAAAACATCGTAACGCAAATCAGGGAGACGGCTAGAGCTCTGGCGGAAAGAAAATGGGACACAGTGTCCGGTTGTCACATTACACGAGCACTTTGTCCGAGATATAATCTGAACTCCTGCCTTCCATAAAATTAGGACCAGGATGGTGGTATGAGCTGCAACAGGTCACTGAACCATAGGCTATATGACTGAGATGCTGCATGTCTCCCATCACGATTTCCACCGCAGCTGTGGAGATGAGGAACACTGAGAAACCATCTAAAACCTGCTATGTGACGGCCCGGCGCTTTTTAGAAGACGAACACTGCTTCTGGGTAAACCATTTCTTGAGGGTCTAGGCAGTCTAGCCTATGTGCCTATAGCGGATCTGGCAGCTTTGGTCGAATCCTCACAATGGTTCTGCAAAATGGGAGACATAGGCGATTAGGCAGTTTTTGATTCTCCTTTACAGTCCCTCTTCTTCTTCAATTCCTTCCTCCCTCTCTTACAATTAGGCAACAAAATGGATCCCTTGGTCTCTGGGTGATCTCATTCACTATCTGAGCTGCCTACTCAACGTAACCTAAGTGACTCCAAAATTGGTAAATCATCAGCACCGCCGTGGCAGACAAGAGGGCTGCTAGACGTTCATGAGAGTTTTGTTAAAGTTGGCTACATTATTAAACATCTAAAAAATTCATATATTTTTATCAATTGCATTTGACTATTGTTTAATTATCGCCAATCTACGGTCCAGGTATAGCCATCATTGGTCATGCCGTTTTATTAATTTTGAATTACATTTTTTAATGATCGTCTTTTAATTGGGTTTTTATTTAGTAAATTTTTTGTTTATTTGAAGTTCCACGCTATCCAACCAACAAAGTTGAAAAATTTTTCCATGCATTGGATCCTGTATTGTAAAACAAAATATCAAATATTTGCGATTCTTCTTTTGAATTTTGAATTTAATGTTGAATCCACAGTCTTATTTCGCACACTACAGACAGACGCAACTTTGGAGATATAACTGAAAAATCTTTCGAATTTTTCTCAGTGTACTCCAAGTGGGCGTAACCTGCATATGGGGCATTATCCATGCCACTAAGGCAACAATTTACAGCTACGCTTTGTGGGACTATTAATAGCCATGCTTTTGAGGTCATTATATTGATGTGGTTTATGCTGATGCTGACGATGATGATGATGATGATGACGATGATTTGATTTGATTTGATTGAGTTGAGGGATTGGTTAGTTGTTAGTTAGCTTCCAACAAATCTCTATATAAAATAAAAAGCTTTAACTTGATTTATATGTTTAATTTAAAAATATACGATTTAAAGATACCATCACGTGCATGAGACTAATCCCACGCAGTTTAATAAAATTGATAATTTATGTTCGATGTGGAAATCAACTCAGAAATATCTTTCATATTTTTGGGTTTTCATAAGTTTTTACTTGGGTCAACTTGGGTTTTAATGCTTCAAACTGCACTCAGTAATTGGTAGCTTCAGCTTTTGTTAAAAGTGTTAATTGAAAACTATAAAGATAATGTAAAGCCATTATCCATAAAACTAATGAGTGTTAGAGCTTTTAAATATATTTTGTATCTGTGACAGAATGATATACCATATATACATTAGGGTGGGTCAATTTTTTTCGGTTTAAAGACTCACGGCGACTTTAATTCTTTGAGTCATTCTAAGCAACTTTGCGCAATGATTTATGGGTCTAAAATGAATTTCGAGTCTGTAATTTTTTCAAAGTAGGCTTTTTTTTAGATATTCTAAAATCGACTTAGACATTGCATTGAAATGGCCAAAAAACGCTATTTTTTCTCTAGCCAAATGTGCATGGTGCTTTTGGGGTCGAGGAATCCATTTTTCACCACCAGAGGGCGCTCTAGTGCATTCTTTTTCTTTTTATTTTAATTGACAAAATCTCGCGAAAATTGACAAATATTTAACTTTTTCCTAATACTCAAGAAGTGTAAATAAGTTTTTGAACAATTTTTAACTATACTATATATTTTTTTACTATATTATATATCTCCAATAAGACCGATCGGCCAAAAAAGGCCAAAAAAACGTTTTTTAAATAAAATTCGTTGTGATTCGTTTGTTTGTTAATAGATTTTACCAACATTTGGAATTTAGATGTTTTTTAGAGAACCCAAGAGCTGTACCAAATTTGATCAACATCGGTTGACTATATATAATATATACTATATAGCTCCTATAGGACCAATAAGTATACAAAAAAATCGTTTTTTGAACAAAATTCGTTGCGTTTCGTTTGTTTGTAAAGATATTTAAACCAAATTTGGAATTTAGATGATATAGTCAACCGATACTAAGGAGTCCATAAACTATATATATAAAAGAGTAGCCTCAAAAACAGCTTTTAATATCGTAAGTTGACAATACGTCTACAGATGTTATCCAAACCACTTTTATATTAAAGGTCTTTTTATTCTTTAGGATAAGGGAGTTGAATTGACGGAATACGATGGGAGTTAAGTTGACTGGGTTTCTTGGACTGGGTTTCAGTTCAACTGAGCAACTTACGTAGTGTATTAATTAAAGTTTACACAAAATGTTTTCAATTTTCACAATTCAAGAATAGAATACTTTAAAAGAAGGAATTTGGAATAATTCAGCAATTCTACAAGTTGTGAAGTGATTTTAATAAAATGGGTATCAAATAGTGGCAACTAGAACTCTTCTAGTCTTCATGGATCAGGTTCTCAAAAGCCAAAAAAAATTTAAAGCACCCCAGTGGCTAAGGTTTTAGTATTTTCTTAGACCTCGTTTTAAGCTACCCCAAAAATGTATAGTAAACATGGTCTGACCTCAGAACTCAAAAATCAATATGAGTTTTTGTATGGCTTCAAAACACCGGAAAAAAGTTGGTTTCGAAGAAAAACAACGAGTGGAAGTTGGTAAATGAAAGAAACAATGGAAAAAAAACACCCTACTATACATTTTAATTTGAATATTCTGACAAAATAGGAACACATCGTCACGCACTTCTTGAGCTTCGTCAGGTCTAAACTAAACTTGTATATTTTACAGTAGGAGGGCCTTCCCCCAACTCAAAATATGACGCTCATTAATTGAGATTGATTAACATAAAACTGTCGGCTGTATACAAAAAATTAACATTGCAAATTAAAACTGAAATTAAATATTAATAGCAAATGTTAATCTTTTGCGCACTCTGACTCATTGCTGGTTAATTTATGCCCTATAATCAGATTGAGGAAGTGCCATTGTGATTGTTAACTTATTAGCATATTTAACTTTTATAGAGTTTATTTAATAATTAATCATCACATCATTTAACTCATTAAACATGCAAAAACAGACTATAAAACAATGAAAATTTTGACGGTCTCTCTCATATTATATAAAATAAGTAATAGTTGATAAAAGTTGCTTCACAAATGGTAAAAATATGAAATGTGTTTTACATTTGCCAGACCAAGTGAACACCCTAATTTGTATAGCGTATGACTTTTACAACAAAAACATCAATATTTGTGCTACGATCACAAATCGGGACATTTTGTGACCTTATTATTATTAATCATATTTTTTTCAATATTTATATAGCAACTTAGAATCGTTAAAAAAATATATGTAATAATCGTAGCACAATCTACAAAAATTAAAGTAGTTTGTAAACATAATTTTTAAATAATAAATAAAGCTTTTAATGCCTTTGATTTAACTCGTAGCTCAATACTATAAATAATACTCTTAAAATTATTGCTTTAAAAATATTGTCTGTTAAGGGAAATAAGCAATAAATAAAATAAAAAAAAAAATTTGTTTAAATGCTTATTTTTTCAGTTAACATTTTTGCTGTCCCTTTTATCATTTTGCATTTATGCCAGACCTAGTGAACACCCTAATTTGTATATTTTTTTGATAGTGTATGACTTTTACAACAAAAAACGTTGCAATAACTTAAACAAAAACAAAGTTTATTGCAATGAAAATATAAATTTTTCGAATCCCTTAACATCGATTAGATTTTTAAGCCATTACTAATTGTTTGTCTTTTGTACTTTCTTTAAAAATTTGTGCCTTTGTATGGCTGAAAATATAACTATACATTTTTTTTTAACCTGAAGGCCTGTGTTGCTCTTCTTTTTAATTAGTTTTGTTCCCTACAACTAATTACAATTTACACCATTTAATAAATAAATAAAAATAAACCATTTTGTCTTTATTTGAAAATTAATTGGTATACCGAATAAAAAAAATTGTCTTATCAGTTTGATCATTAAAAGGACAAATTTGTTGATAAAAACTTATCTTTTTTAAAAACCAATTTTCAGCATAATAATATATACTTCGATTAAAATTTAAATTGTATTTTTTTTTTTATTTAATTGCATTTAAAATAAATCAGGTTGGTGCTATTAAATAAGAGGAAAAACGGCATGAAAAGAATATAAAAGCATTTTTTTTAAATTGCCTTAATCAATCAAATTTTTTGTGCTAATTTTTAATGAATACTGCACTTTATGGCGAAAAACGTTTACAAATACTGCCCATTGATAGACACAACTTTTTGTTGTTATTTTCTTTGGCTGAGGGATATCTCCTGAATCAAGCAATTTTAGGATGGGCCCATATGCAAGAAGACAGCGGATCTGCCAGTGGACCTTGTAGCATCGTATGCCGCAAGGGGTAGGATTTACCTTTAAAGTGACGAAACTCGTTATCATACAATTAAAAGGCTATGCAATGCGAAAAAGAGCGCAAAAATCAACTTTTGTATGGTTGCTATTCGAAATATTGGACCAATTTTGAATCAACCTTCACAAAAATATATGGAGCATATAAAACTTGTTACTAGTACCATTTTATAGGTTCAATATATCATTTTGACCAACTCATCACTCGTAATTTTTTTTTTTTTTTTTTGTGTCACTTTGTGAAGTTCATGAAGGAAACCAATCACGGCATGTTTCATTTAGAGCAGAATATCCGAAATCTTTTTTGAGACTTCGAAGCGCTTCAGTCGCCTTTTTATTCGAATTAAAAAGGAAATTGAACATGAATGTTTTTCGCTTGAAAACGCTTGAAAAAATTAATTAACACTTATTACTGGATATATTTATAGACAAAAAGTCGAAGCTTAACCCAATAAGTTTTAAAAGTTGAAATGAAATTCGGAGTTAATCATTTTAAAATATACATCCAGCTAGACAGAGAAATGGAATGACCAAGGTTTTGGTCATGCAAAGATTCTTAAGGGGAACCCACTTATTCCCGCAAGTACAGACTACTGCATATCGCAGGAGCATTCCATCCAACATCATATATTCCAATATGGAATACAGCTGTACCAGGCCCAGCTGACTCGATAAAGATATACACTGACGGTTCCTGGCCAGATCGACCGTGCAGGTACGGAGGCGTCTACGTTGGGAAACTCCAACGTTAGAACTGCTTTCCGACTCCTTCGGATTACTGAATAGCTTTTCAGGCAGAGGTCACTGCAATCCCGGGAGGCTTTAATAACAATATGAAACCTACAAGTTCGAAAAAAAGAACATTTGTATCTACTCGAACAGCCAAGCGGCTATTAAGTTTCTAGTTTTGATCACTTCGTGTATGATGTCAGTGAGTAACTGTCGCTTGTCTCTAGAGGAGATGGTCATTGAGCAGTTTTCAATTCATCTCAGCATGGTGTCCGGCGGGACATAGGGACTTTCGAGGGCAACTGAATTGCGGATGAACTGGCTAGACAAGGAACTACCAGCATCCTCCTTCAAGACAAGGAGTGCCTGGTTATACCCAGGGCCAGCTGTAAGCTGAGAATACGAAATTTTTTTGACCTCTACGCAAATAAAACGTGGAATCGGACATCGAACATCGGACATGTAGGATCTCGCGGTATACTGCATTAAAAGAACCAAAGAACTTTTCTGTCTGAATAGAGCCCAGTGCTCAACTCTTATCTGTGCTATCACGGCACACTGGCTGGTGGGAAATCACGCATCCAGGTTGAATGCTCCCCACCATGACTTCTGTAGAAGCTGTGGCGATGAGGAGGAGCTGGAGACGGTGAAACACTTTTACTGTCATTGCCCTGGGCTGGGCAGTAAAAGGTTCCGGTTCCTTAAGTCACACTTTCTTGATGAATTATCTCAGCTCTCTGCACAGAGTCCAAAATGCCTTTTAAGGTTTATTCAGGATCCTGATTGGCTTGCTCACCTCTAATAGGAGACCTGTCAAGTGGGGAAAAGTGGTGAAATATCTCACTGTAGCGGTATCGCAACGGGCCTATGTTATTGTTGGCCTAAGTGAGCAGGGACGTCAGTCCCAACTGTCGCCCTAACCTATCCTAACCTAGACAGTGAATTCCACAAACATATTTATTCAACTTTTGACACGCTTTTTATTAAACTCACTTAATTCACTTAAATAATTTTAACACCATATTTTATTATGTGGATTCTAAAATGGTGCTATTTCGCACTTAGCTAAATTATTTATAAAATAGTATTTTTTGCTACCAAATATTTGCTCTATATCTATGTACATGGTACATAATATGCTATGTACTACATATGTAAAAAATATTTGCCTTCATTAATAATTGCACGTTTTATTTTATGCACATATTTATATAAGCCTTAACATATATTTATTTTTATATTTGCATTTTATTTTTTGTCTTTTTAAAGTGAAAATTTGTGTTTTCTTTTTTGCTTAATTTAATTTTATTTTTTTGGGCGTCAATTTGGCAGACCGCAGTTGATTTTATTTTCTATATATTTTTTTATTTGTGCCACTGCCACTGCCACTAAATGCTTTGAGAGTGCTTCTCTTCATATTTAAAGTTAAAAACCATGAAAATCAACACACTCTAAATAAAAATAAAAATAAAAAAAAAACAGAAATAAAAATAAAAACAAAACGAGTAGCACTTGTAAAGGTAGCTGAATAAAAAGTTTTCATGTGTTGGGTAGTTTTGTGGTTTTCATCTCCGGAAATTGTAATTTAAAACGTTGTCGTGCCATTTTTTTTTAAAATTCATTTAATTCCATTAGGGAATATTTTTTTGTCGCTTTAAAAAATGATTCAATAGTGTTTAAAATAAAACGAAATACATGTAAATAAACTGGAAGCAAAATGATGATGTGCTATAACACTAGGGATACAGTTTATTTAATTCGACTATGCAATGAAAAAAATTTTGGCTTGAATTTCTTGGAAAAATATTAATACATAATACCTTTGGGCAATACCCAGAAAAGCTTATAAATCTGAAACAGTGTGAGTTTTGACAATAATGAAATTAACAAATATTGTGTGCTGTCTTTGTAATTTTTTGTTACTTTCTTTCCTCGAATTTTAGCATTAAAGCTTTTAATTTATCGAATGGAAAATAACAAGTAAAATTTTTTTGATCTGGGGTGTTCACTTTGTTGGTCATAAAGTAAAGTTGCATTAAAAAAATATAGTTTGGGTGTTTGTTTAGAAGAAGCACTAAATAATACCTAAAAATAATAAAATATGGTCACTCTTACAGATATAGCCGCATGCTTTTGGGCATGAATACCCCACTAGCCTGCTCAAGCTTCTGGTTCGTTCGTAAATACCCTTTTTGTGTCCTTTTTTTTCTTTTGCATTGTTGACAGACAAAGTTAACACTCCAATTTATTTGAGATTCGATAAATCTAGTCAATTAAAATAAGAAAATCGAATATTCGATTTCGAGTACATATATCCACATGCTTTTGGGCATGAATACCCCACTTGCTTGTTCAAGCTTCAAGCCCATTTTTTTACAAAATGGAAAAGCGAATAATCCAATCTATTTGAGTTTCGATAAATCTAGTCAATTAATTTTTCTTAGTAAAAGAAAATTGAATATTTGTTCCTGACCAAATCACTTATATATATTCCCTTCCTGACGTATTGATCTGCTCTAGATCAGATCTTATGTATGATGACGGAACTTTTTCATAACAAGAAATTTAGATCTCTTCTCCGAAGTTGGGAGACTTGGGCTGATAGCAGCCCTCTGGAAACCTCCGGTAACAACAATGATTCACGGATGGGTCCAAAACTGAGCAGGGTGAAGGTGTTGGAATCCTTGAACCCAACACCAGAATCTCTACCGCAATGGGCATCTGGCCCAGCGTCTTTCAAGCGGAGATTCATGCACAAGATTTGCGCCCTCAGTATCCTTCTAGGAATTAGGGAGCAAACATCTGAATTTATTCAGATAGCCAAGCTGCTATTACGCCGTTAGCATCCTGCAGCATCTCCTCCAGGATAGTTAAAGAAGGCCATAACTACCTCCAAACCCTGTCCGCCCGGAACAAAGTCATGCTATGTTGGGTACCTGGACACTCAGGAGTAGATGGTAACACGATCGCTGACGATCTAGCATGACAGGGTGCCTCCACCCTAAATACATCTCCTGTGCCGTTTTGTGGTATTGGTTGGTCCACAATCAAAATCATGATAAACAAATGGGCTGCAGGAGAACTCTCCTATGTGTGGAGGTGTCTCCACCCTGACCACATCTCCTGCGCCATTTTGTGGTATTGGTTAGTCCACAATCAAAACCATGATAAACACATGGGCTGCAGGAGAGCATAGGAGATACTGGTTCTCCTTACCGGGGCTTTCTCAAGCAAAAGTGCTTTTCAAACCTCTGGATACGATCAAGACAACAGGTCTTGGCAGAGCGTACTTAAAACTCCTCCTCCTAGTAGCACACCTATCTGGCCACCACACGGTTAGATACCATCTACAGAAAATTGGCCCTCCCAACTCTTCAGAGTGCAGACTCTCTCTAGAAAACGATGAAACCGCCAGACATATTCTCTCTGACTGCCCAGCGCTGGTATGGGACAGAGCCTGTCACATGGAAAAGGAACGGATTAGTCCCTTCCATCTTAGGTCAATACCAACAGAAGACCTCCTGCTATTCATGCGGAAAGTGAAAAGTCTTTTGCTTTACTATAAGGGTATGGTACAAATATCTTTTGTTCGCAGTGCCCCACCTGTTTGTGAGGAACCCTTTTTCGGAGAAAAAAAAATCCTAACTAAATTATTGATAAAATGCAAACCATGAAAGAGCATTCAAAATTTATCCCAATTCAGACGCTCTTTAATTACCCTAAGCGCACACTGTACACAGGATAAAGCTGTTTGGTTGACATTTTAAACATTAACATGGCAACATGACGTATGTGTAATGTGCATTTTAAAGCTTTAATCTTCTCCCCGCATATTTCGTGGCACTGTCATTTTCATCATGTTGCTCCCAATTTGACATTTTGTAGTACCAATTACCAACGTCATTCGTCAGAGTTGTCATGTTTGCCGAAACGCTTCACTGGTTTAGCAAGGACATTGGCAAGACAAGGACAATAAATGACGGCAACCGAGTACTCGACTATTTGCGCTTTTTCCTTCGTTCTCTGTCCGTTTCATTTTATTTGCTTATTTAAACATGCCTGATGTTATATATGCATCTTGTGTTATTTCAGCTACTTCTCCGGCTTTTTTTTTTCTTCTCTTAGATGACAACTGACATCCTGACAACGTGGAAGCCGCGTGACAGTTGAGAAAGTCCAGTTGCATCCTTAAAATACTCCGCATTGCCAAGAAGTTCTCTTAGACTTTACTACGAATGTCCACACAACTATCCATCTTACTATTTATTTTTTGTGGTATTATTTTAGCTAAAAGTTACTTTGTGCCTTTTGTTGTTTTTCCTAAAATTATCCAATTTAAGTTTACTTTTTATGTTATTTTTTTTAGAAAAATGTTTTAAAATTACACTGAGCGAAAAGAAGGTACTTTATTATTGTTAGAGTGCAAGAGCACGGAGTCCAAAAAGTTCTTGCTAGTTAAGTAATGGATGCAAATGTTGAAGGCACTGTGCCACCAAAGCTTTACATTAGGTTACTTGAGTTGGAGCTTGGTATCCGAACTCACTTAGGCCACGGAATTGACCCGTTGTATCACCACTGGGTGGATCTTACACCAAACTATGCTCGCTCCGGAGGTTTCCTATATGAACTTAAAGTTACATCCATCCTGAATAACCCTCGAGAGGCTTCGTGGACTCTTTTCTGAAAGCTTTGATAAGTCGGTTAGGAAATAAAATTTGAGAAAACGGATTCTTATTCTGTACAATCCCTGACAGTAACAGAAAAGGTACTCCACCGGCTCTAGCTCCCCCTCATCTTCTGAAGAAATCGTGATGAGGAGCATTTAGCGTAAATAGACCCCAAGCCCATCTTTGGCATTGCCAGACATATTAAAAAACTGGACTGAGAGCAAAGAAAAGATCTTGACGAGAATCAGAATGATTCGGTAAAACTACTCCGTTCATATCATTTGAATAGCTTCAAAAAATCGATCAACAGATACTTGACAAAGCTTCTTAAGGCAGACTGCAGGCTCAGGAAAGATTTGCTATCACAGAATCTAACACTAGATTAAAAAGGAACTCTCCCAGCGCACCTTTACTGAGTGTAACTCCCTAGCCAGAATGGCTTCCCTTTTTGGCAGCTATTGAAAATACTACCTTGATCCAAAAGTTCCCGGAATTATCGCCGCCCTCTGTCAGCCAATTTGATATCCTTTTTTTTTTTGAATTGCCATATTTGATTGAAATTCTATGACATTTTCGGATTAATAGCTTGACATTCGTAAAAGTAAAAGATTTCGGCATCAGATGTGTCGCTGCAAAGCTGGTGCCAAAAGATCTGAATTTGATGAAAAAAAGAACCGCGCTAAAGACATGATTTCAATATCGTTTGAGTAAAAATAGAATGAATACCATCGAATTAACATCACTTTTTTCCCTGCAAGTTTTTCCTATTCGATTGACTCAAACCCAATTGCAGCTTTCTAGAGGAGGTCATCAAAAATCGAAGCTGACTCTGATGGCCATACCACAAACAGATTATAAAAATTATTTTGAGGATTGGATCAGGCGCTAACGTAAATGCGTTTCAGTCGATGAGAAATACTTTGATGAGAATGATATCGATTTTGATGAATAAACTGATATTTTGGATTTTCTGATTGAATTCCAGGAAAATAGATTTTATAAATATCTTATACAATAAATTAAACTAAAAATTTGTTTATTTTAATTTTTTTTTAAGATACCCTAGTATCAAAGGTGTTTTTTTTAAATAAATTATTTTAAAGTTTTCTCTTAGGATTAGCTTCATTTGACGGTAGGTAGGTTAAGGCGGCAGTTGGAGCTTAGCGTTTCAACAGGCCTTTTGTAACACCGATAATGGGAGTAAGTGATAAGGATATAGAGGACAGGAAAAATTAGGGAAATGGGAAAAGTGCAAATTGGAGGACCATGATTAACTTGGGAGGAACCCACAACCTCTGGGATGATAGTTTATAGCTCTGTCGCTTGTCTTTCAAGGCAGTTTGCTTCATAAAAAATATTTTCAAAAAGTATGAATACATTATACAACACTTCAAATTTAATTGATTTTGTTTTGACGTTGTTCAACACTACTATATGGGTATATAAAGGCGGCTCGAGAATTGCTTAATTCAGTTGCTGACTAGCAAATGGTCAAAGTTTTTTAGAATTTTGTAATATTTTTTTTCTCATATAATCTTTTTAAAGCTACTTTTATTTAATTCTTCTTCACTTATATATCTTAAATATTTTAAATCAAATGTACTATATTGCAACTGCATTGCATCCATTATTGAAGGCTGTTTCTTGATCCCTAAAAATGCGCCGTTGCTTTAGTTTATGTCGTTAGTGGTGAAAAAAAATAGTTCCCGCCGAAATCTTTAAATTCAGATCTTAAATCTGCCTAAGCATAATATACATTTTTTTTTTTTTTAAATTCCCGGACTTCATTTAGGAAATTCAAAATACAAAAGTATTTATCGAAATCGCTTTTGTCCCTTTCAAAGTATTTCACACCAACTGCAACGCACTTAGGCCAGCGCTTGATTCAATCCTCAAAACATTTTTTTTAATCGGATGTTAAAATAATGAAGCTGTAGGACTAGAAGTGAAAGATTCTTAAGGCCGCCTTGCTATACTCCCAATATAACACTAAATGAGGTTATTTGGAGGTTATCGCAGAACCGTAACAGGCCAAGAGACTTTGGCCCACGGTTTCAAATTCAGCAAATCATAGAACACCTTCACTCGATAAACAAAAATAATGGGGAGATTATCTTCGAATCCTTCGGAGATGGACCATATGGGTAGCACATACTAATTCTTTGTGCCCGGGGCCGTTTTGTTTAAGGTTGCACAATCGACTTTATGATTTTCGACCGATGTACCGATGTATCAAAGATTTATTTAAGTACATCATGCTCCCTCTACTTCCTCTTCATAGCTAAGTGGCTTATAATCTCCCACTTAAGTGAAATTGACCCTACATAGCGAAACTTGCATTACCTTTCTAAAGTTTCAGCCCAAATTGGCTCATAAAATCTATAGCTCCAATTAAATGAAATAATGCTTTCAGCTTTTCCAAATATCACACAATATTAGCATTTATTAGTCTTCTGAATCTCGCATAATCAAACTAGTTAGTAATATCAATATATGCCCACATGAGTTGATGCCCAAAATTACTATCTATACATGATTATAATTACAATTACATAAAAGATAAATTAATTTCAATCCATATATGTACTCGTAGTCAAACAGAGGCATGCGAATACCTCTGGCGATATGCAATTGTGCATATTAATTTATATGCATATTACCTTAAATGTTTATCTTTATTGTATAATATATAACGTACTTTTGACTGCAATGTGAATATTATTTACAAAAATTTACAATTTCATATTTCACATGCCATGAAATTGCAGGCAGAACTGCACGATGTGCATACAACAGTGACGTCGGAAATTATACGCACACTTGAAATGAATGGCCTGTAATTTGATGCACACTTGTTCGAAACGAAAATTATATTTTGGTAAATTGAAAAATAATATGTTAGTTATATATTTTGGATATAAAATGATTCAAATCATACCTCCTTGACCAAAAAGTTCCCGGAATTTATTCAGTAAATCCAAAATACAAGTTTATTCTTCAATAGTTTGAGCGTTATCCCCTCCAAAGTATTCCCTCTCGACTGCAAAGCATTTATGGCAGCCTAATCAAATCTAATTCAAAAATCTTGTCCAATCCTCGAAACATTTTTTATAATCGGTTTGCGGTATGGCCACCAGAGCCATCTTCGGATTTTTGCCATCCTTACCAAATGCAATGCGTATCCACGGAACAGCTTTTGAGTCGACCGAATAGGAAAACTCATAGGGAGTAAAATCTGGTGAATTCGTTGGTTGTTGGATGGTATTCATTTCGTTTTTACCCAAATGTTCTTGTCTTTTGCAAAGTCCTTTTTTTTGCATCTGACGCGTCTTTAACCAAAATGTGTTGAACGGATCCAAAAGCATTGCCCAACTCCTCTGTCAACTCTCTTATGGCCAATTTGCGGTTACGGTCATTCATTCTATGATTGTGTCGATGTTTTCCTCGGTTTTCGATATTGAAGGCCTGCCACTGTGTTCATAATCGTTGAAGGACTCACGGCCACTAGTAAAGTACTGTTTTCTTCAGAGTATCGTTTTGTAAAAATTTCATGGAATGTCAATGGAACATGTGGCAATTCAAGAAAAAAAAAAAAGGCAAATCAAATTGGGTGACTGAGAGCGCCACACAGTAATGATTCCGGAACTTTTTGAACAAGGCTGTATTTAGTATAGTTATAAAATGGAATAGATGAAAACTAAGGCCTGCACGACTTTTTAAACTATTTCATTGAAAAAAAGAAGAAAATAACAATTTACCACAAAGTGAAAATTAATTTGCTAAAAAGTATGAAAAAATGTTGGATCGGCGTTACTGAAGCCTAAGTGATCCTAACTACTCTCATAAAAAATGAATAAACTTTTTGGTATATTATTTTTTTAAATTCTTCTTTTTATTGTAGTTTGGAAAAAGTTTTTGGTTATAAAATGTTATACCTTAGGTTCTTCTGATATTGGGTAGTAGTAGTCTAACTCCAGAGGGCTTCATTCCAAGACCTCTAGAATAATACCACCGCATGTGGAAACTTTCATCGGCATACTAATATTCAATTTCGAATTC
>JBAMAX010000138.1:0-20739 GCA_037043745.1 Chymomyza amoena
CGTAGTTGTAGTGAAGTTGTAGGGGCGTGGATAAGTGGCGACAACGTGTTCTTTTGAGCACGAAGTTTGTCAAAGCGATAACGATGTTTGGTGAGGTATCTTCTGTTTGGTAATGGAGATAGAGATGTTTTTTGTGATGGTGATGAGGAACATTGATCAACTGTGGGAATATTGTGTTTTAGACAGGATACATTAAAGAACTAAAATCTTTACCAATGTACATATATACAGTTGATTTGAAGACGAACAAATTTAAAGATGTTTCAATTTTTAATTAAAGGCAAAACAGTATTTTTATATATATATTTTTTTATGGGTATATATATGTTTGTTTTATTTGCAAATTTCTTATTTATATCTGTAGAGGCATTGAAATTTTTTTAATTTATTTTGGCCAAAAAGATGGCAAAGATTGGCAATTATTTGTGGCATAATGAAAAGACATACAAACTTCCCGTTTTGATTGTTAAATGATATTTTTATTATATAATAATTGGACATTTTTATCTCGATGAAATTCAAAATGGCAGCTCTTTTTTGCCTCTGCACGCAGAACATCGTCCCTGAATTTCAGTTCTCCAGCCTCTTGTAGTAAAATTAAATGGAAAATGTTTCTTGTATATTGAAATTAATGAAATTGTCTATTGATTATTCATTTTTGACGAAAAATTAATTGAAACGTGGACATTAAAAAAACAAATTGCTTGCACTTTTTTAGTAATTCAACTTTGCTTAAAAATAACAATTTGACAACTTTTATGTATTTTGATAAAATATGCCTTTGAAAGATGGTTAAATTAAAAGATTCGGAACAATAGATCACGATCTATGCTTAAAATTCTCATGAAAATGTTATTCCGAGAAAAAAGAGTTTACATATTTTAGAAAGGCCCTCAGCGCGCTCGTCTAAGGTTTGTTTAAGACGCTCTATTTCTATAAACATCGGTCGCATAGAAAAATCCATTTGTGTACATATTCTGTAAATATATAGCTCTAGCTTAAAAAAAAATCGATTTATTTGACTAAATTAGAGAAGATCTTCTTCTTACGAATCAAAAGCCGATCAGCTTTCTCTTGACCGTCTTATCGTAATGCTAAAGTGCTCCACACAAATAAACCCCCTATAATAAGCCCTTTTACAGCAAATAATCATTTGCATCACCACTTCAAATTTCAAATGGTTAATTCAAGTTGGCTGCCTATAGTAAAATAAGATAGACGAAAATTTGATATTTCTTTCACTTTTATTGAATTCGTGATAAACAAAAAATTTTTACGCCGTTCGGAAGCCATTTTGGACCCGCTATATTGCTATATTTAAAATCTGAATTAAGATTTGCAATTAGGGGCTTCAAAAAATCTTATATATGTACATATATCCAATTTATACTTTGGCATTTTTTTAGATTTTATTCCGCGGCGCTTTTTTTAGATCCGCCATCTTATAATTTCGAAATCCTAGTCCCAGATTAGCGATCAGCGACCCCGAATACCCATATTTTCATACCCAACTCGTGTTATAATCGCAAAAATTATTTTTCTGTTTTTCAGCGGCCATCTCGAATTCGCAATTTTGAAATTTTGAAAAACTAATACTATAAAAGAGATGCAAAATAGTTTTTCTGGGAATAAGATTAAAAATCGAGATTAAATTCTGCAAATACATTATTCCATCCATTGCTGTGGCCATTATAGGTCCGGCATTTAAGAATATCAAATTTAACAATTCTTTTTATGTTACTCTTAGTAGAGCATAAGACCATTTTTTTTTAAAGTAAAAGATATACCGTGAAATTAAAACCCAAAAAAGTTAATTTATTATACAAATTTCAGTTTTCAGGGTGTGTGGCTGATTTGGCCAAGAAAACCTCATATTTATAATTTTACACGAATTTATTGTATATATTTATACCCTGTACCATATGGTACTGAGCGGTATATTAAGTTTGTGCAAGCCGAAAATGTATGTAACATATAGAAGGAGACGTCGGAGACCCTCGAAAGTTACCTAAAATATGATCAGGGTGAAGAGAGAAGTCGATATACCCATGTCCGTACTAAGTCCGTCGTGTCCGTCCGTGTGAACAGCCTAGATCTCAGAGAGATGGTAAAGCTAGGAGCCTACTTCAAACTTTCACATTAGATCCCATATTATTCCATAGGAGGCAGTTTATTTTATTTTTTTGATATCGGGGGATAAATTATATAGCTCCCATGGGGGTGTTTGAGACGACCTCCGACAAAAAAAGCGTTTTAGATGAATAATTCGTTTGTTTATTAAGATATCGTAACGAAATTTGGTATTCGAAAGTTTTTTATAGTTCCCAATCACTGTACCAAATTTGATCGAAATCGGTTGACTATATCATATAGCTCCCATAGGACCGATCGGCCAAAATAACTTTTGTTAAGAAAAATTCGCTATATTTCGTTTTTTAATAAAGATATCGTAACCAGATTTGGCGTTCGGAAATTTTTTAGACCACTTAAGCAATGTGCCAAATTTGAACAAAATCGGTTGACTACTATCATATAGCTCCATAGGTCCGATCTTCCAAAAAATCGATTTTTTAACAAAATTTGTTGGGTTTCGTTTGTTTGTTAAGATATTGGGACCAAATTTGGCATTCGTGAGTATTTTATAGTTCCTAAGCACTGTACTAAATTTAATCCAAATCGTTTGACTAGATCATATAGCTCCCATAGGACCAATCGGTCCAAAAACACGTTTTATACAAAATCCGATGTGTTTTGTTTGTTTGTAAAGATATTTGAAATAAATTTGGCATTCATATCTTTTTTAAAGGTATTTAAGCACTGTGTCAAATTTTATTGAAATCGGTTGACTATATCATATAGCTCCCATAGGAACGATCGGTCAAAAACAAATTTTTTGCTTAAAAATTCTTCTGTTTTTGGTTTTTTGTGAAGAAATCGGACTTTTATTACAAGCTAGTGGTACAGGGTATCCTAAAGTCGTCCGCGCCCGACTTTACGTCCGTCATTTTTTCTCTATATTTTTATGGATCGCATTGAAATATTCTTTCGTACACAGATTCTGTGAATATATAGCTTTAATTTTTTCTAAAAAAATAGCGATTTTCTCGACCTAATTTGGAAGAACCTCCCCTTAATGAATCAACGCTTAACAGCTTTATCTTGATCGATACTTATCGTTATGGCTGAATGACAGAAATAAATACCCTATATTTAGCTTTTTTGCAGTGAATAATCATTTTTATTACCTCTCTAAATCCCAAAATGGCGAATCCAAGATGGCCGTCCACAGTAAAATAACAGTTAATATTTGTTTCCCTTTTATTGAAATCGGGACAAACATAAGATTTCTACACCGTTCGGCCATTTTGGGTGCGCCATATCGTATTATTTGAATTTTGACATCAGATTTGCAATTTGGGACAACAAAAATTCTTATATGTATATATATATAATATAAAAATTATACTTTTTAGATTTTATTCCGCGGCAGCACTCTTAGATCCGCCATATTCTAATTTTTGAAATCCTTGCCCAGATTCGTGACCAGCGACCCCGAATACCTATACATATTTTCATACCTAACTCATGTGATAATCGCTAAAATGATTTTTCTGTTTTTCGGCTGCCATCTCAGATTTGCCATTTTGACATTTTAAAAACTAATACTAAAAGGGATGCAAAATAGTTTCTCCACTACTGCGGCCATTATAGTTCCGGTATTTTAGAATATCAAATTTAACAATTCTTCTTCTTCTTATGTCATGTTTCTCTCATTTTATCATACAAATTTCAGTTTGCAGGGTGTGTGGCTGATTTGACCAAGAAAACTTCATATTTATTACACGTGTTTATTGTATACTTTTTTTTTAAAATTTATATACATATACAGAATTCGGAAAAAGCTATAAAATGATTTAAAAAAAGGCAAAGCTCTTGCCGTCCGGAGTTTCGATATCGAAAGTAAGAAATGCACTCAAGCTGAGGATTGAAATAGAAACGGTTACAGAACCAAAAAAAACGACTATGTGGGTTACTTATCCGACATACTCCCCAGATATGACCGCTTCAGATTACCGTATTTATCGATCTATGGTTCACAGTCTAGCTGACCATAATTTTTACTCTTATGGATCGATTCGTGGATCGCCTCCTAATAATCATCCTTTTTTGGAGATAGTCACATTTTATCAAAAAGATGGGGAAAAGGTAGTCGCTTATGGCTTCAAATTTAAGAAAAAAATATGGAAGTCTTAATTCTTCAGTCAACAGAGCCTCTTCTTGTCTTAAATTTTAGAAAAGTTCTTAAGTTTTTCATAGTACTAACTTCTTTACTTAAATTACAAGCAAACGCAAAATGGATGGAAAATTATTTACCAATACTGAAAATAAGAAGCAATTGCTTATTTCGCCACTTTCCACAACTATCTGCTAGAAAACGTTTTCAACTTCAACCATCAATTTCAATTTCTTTCTCTTTAAGAGCTTATATGCATTTATTTATTGTACCCACCTCTAACGCCACGAATTTGCTGAGCAGGATGAAGTCCAACTCCACGTTGTGAACATGATGACTTAATTGAAAGTCTGTGGCACGTGGACTAGTTACAAACCAGTTTCATTGTGCCCAGTGTTTGACTGCAGCAGCTGAGCTTGCAATTTAAATGAATAAAATGTATATTTAACTCACTGATGCTCACTGAATGTGGGTGTGTGTGTGAATGTGAATGTGTGTGAGAGCATGTGTATGGGCGTCGATGTGAGTGTGTATATAGGTGAGTGAATGTGAATGTTGGTGAATATGTAGGGTGACCAAATAAGAATGATATAAGTTAAAAGGTTTAGCTGGTAAGGGAACAGAAAACTGGCTTAATTTTTACCATAATATGGAGAAGCATAAAGAAGGGTTTTGTGTTCGACTTATGCGAGTTTGTAAGTGTGCATGAATGTTCATCTGTTCGCTTGGAAGTGCTAAACGGCTTATCATAATTTGTCAAATGAGTTATCATTGGAAGAAGCTTAGGAGTCTGCTGGTTATAGGCTATGTGACGTAACATTAAATTAAATATGGCGTTAATAGGGGGCACTAAATTATTCAAAAAAAAAATGATTACATTACATAAATTTTGCCTTTTTGCGTAACAAATAAAACTGCTAATAAGCTTTAATTAGCAATCCCCGTGACTTTACTTTTATCAATCAAATGAAAATAGTTTAGTAAAAAGATTTCAAAGATAAATTTTATTGTACTAATTAATTCGATTTTTAAAAATAACGACCAATTATAAAATGTACAGGAATTCATTAAATGCTTTATTAATTATACTTATTTTAGCAAATTTTCTTATTCACGTTTTTGGCATCATCACTATCCTTTACGAATGTAGGCCCAAAGCCAACGCCCAGTTTTGCCCACAGCAGCGGATTGATGCCGAAGCGACGTATTTGAAACTTCTTCCATAATTTGATGTTTTCTTAACTACCCACTAATTTTGTGTCCGGGGAGAAGGTTGAGACTCAAAACTCACATGGTATATTTTGACAGTTGGTTGTTATCGATTACTTTGATAGTACCTAAATCAACAATTGAATAATCTTATAGGTATCTGGTCACCCTAAAAACAAACGTTCTATATGTATGTGAGCGTCAACAAACATATGTGGCCGACTTTTAGGCGTTGCCATTGCCAAATGAATGACACTGTCAGCATAGGCTCCATGTTGCACTCTTCCGCCACTCACCCAATCCCCATCTGAATCTTTTTGTATACACAACAACTTTTTTGTGGCTTGTTAAATTAAATGACCAAAAACTTTTGAGTTGTTGCTTTTGCTTTATCTCAACAAAAGCAAACACATTGAATGAATACAACAAATCCGGATAATATATGAGACATATGTACAACAAAGACATGCAACATGTTCTATCTAGCAAAAAAACAACTGCAACAACAACAATAAAAGACTTGCCACAAGAAGACAAGAGTAAACGACAGCGGCAGCAACATAATGACAACAACAGAAGGAAGCACAGCAGCAGCTACAACTTATGCTACAACAACAACAACAATTTAGAACAACTACTCAAGAGACAGGGCAGGACAAGAAACAGGAACAGGAACAATTGATGGTTAACAACAATTGGAACAATATATTGAGTCCATTCAGGAGAAGTCAAGCTTGCCACTGTGTTTTGTGCTTTAGGGCCAAGGCTTAAATTACATTTGATGATACTCGTTGTTGTTGTTGTTGTACTGCATATACTCCAATCAATAAATTTGTGGAAAAATGTCTAGCATCATTGTACCATATTGTGAACATTCCTAAGAATAAATTAAAAGGAAACTCAAGAAAGAGCTTGAGAAAAAATATGTTGATGTTTTTTTATAAGGAATGCCATTCATTGAGATGAGGTAATAAAATAAGAGCCTCTACAATTCACATTCTTTTTTCTTTGTATCGAGGTTTTCCTTAGATACCTATTACTAGTTTTTGTTTCCTGCTTGCTATTGCTTGAAAAGACTCCTAAGATGCCTTAATATTATGTAATCGTAAAACAATTGGGTAGGTATCTCAGACCGCTAAGGCCCCTTTTGTCTTAAAGCCCTCCTGTTTCGAAATAACCTACATTTTCTTACTGTGCACTTTTCATCAGTTTTGGTTTCTGGTTTTTTATTGTTTTAAAAGACTCATTTTGCCCTATGCTCGGATAAGAGCCATACAATTATATAAATCGTATCAAGGAATTAAAAATATAGATTGGCTTTCTTTAAGATTTATTTCATTTATATTTATTACTGTTTTTCATTTCTTTTACGTTTTGCGGAATATTTATACTCCTTCTTCGCGATTTTGATGTGTCTTTTCTTCTTATCGGACGTACCCAGAAAAATTTTTACGATTTCACCCAAATACATTTTTTATTTAGTTAAAATCCGCATGATTTGTTGTGGCAAGTCAGATCAAAACGATTTTTCAAAACGCGTTGAAAATTTAAAGGTTTTTAAGCTGAAACATTTTTTTTGTATCTTTAATATTCCTACAAATTATTTATACCAGTTTCAAGCAAGCTGTTAATTGAAACCTATTTTAAAATTAGGTTTTTCCAGAATCTACCAAAAAATTAGCAAACATTTTGGAGTGGATTTTTGGAATACGTTCCTATCGATAACTTATAGATGCGATTAATACATTAACCCTATTTTACCAAAAAAACATTTTAAATCTATGATATTCCTACATTGTATTTCTGCCAGTTTCGATTCAGATATTTATTGAAAATTATTTTTAAAATATTTTTTTATAATTTAACCCAAAAATTAGCGGACGTTTTGGAGCGATTTTTTGGCAAGCGTTCCTATCCATAACTGATAGATGCGATAAGGTTGACGTATTTCACAAAAAAAATTTAATGTTTACGAATTTTTACTAAATGTCCCTCAGCTAATTATAAGCTTTTTACACTGGGGCGCATTTGACATTTCGCATCTGCCGTTCCGAAAGTTTCAACATTATTCCTGCATCTTGTGCAAATGTTCCTATCTTATTTCTTATCATAACACCAGAAGAACTCTGTGGCCAACCCTCCAGTTGATATGGAATAAAATAATAACTTATCTTATAATAACTTCACTTATAGCCCAGTCATATTAGGGGTTTCACTTCGGAATGAAAGATAATAAGCTGGAAATTGGTAAAAACCTTTGTTTTGTCGCCCTAAATATTGTCTCAAAAGTCACAAATGCTATTGTGTCCGCGTCTTAAGATATTGAAGGTCAAAGGTCACAAAAAACGATTTTTCGCGAATATCTCGGTTCCTATTGCTTAAATGATATTTTCTCTTATTATCAAAGTTGTAGAGTATAAAATTCTCTACAACTTTTGTCTAAACTTTTTTTTATACGATCAACCGTTTATGAGGTAGAGCGCGAAGAGTGCGCAGCGTACAGTCATATGAGCTAATGCAGGGTCAAGCGTGAGTTACGGTTATCAGTACGTTGTATAAAGTCAATTATTGACAAAAAAAATATAATTATTAAGCAATGCCCATTATTTCTGTACTTATTATTAATTATTCAACTATAGTATATTATTAATTCTGGATTATCTATTTTAATTATATTTTAAAATAAAAAGACAGTAAGGAAATATATTTTAGATATACCTTTATTTATCACTAAATATGGCATGTTATACATTTATTAAAATGTGAGTTTAAATATTAAAATAATTTGTGAATCGAATTAAATTGCGAATGGAAGCTAGTTATCTTCTTCTTCGTCGTCTTCTTCTTGTTGTCGCTCTAAAATATTCAATTCATTGTCATCATCCCCATTATCGGTCATATTCATTTCCAAACCTTCTAGAATTTCAGGATCGTATGTGCTTTCTTCATCGGGATTACTTGGATATAGTGGAGCGTTGAGGCAAGCTTGTCCATTGCACTGGCCACAAGCTAAAGAACATAGTAGCCCTGATTTTCTGCATCCACAGCGGGAACCACAACCATTTTTGCAATTGCAAAATATTGTGTTTAGTAGTTCGGCTGGTGCTGGAGGTAATAACGTTGTTATGGGCTCCAGGATTTCATTTTCAAGCTTCCAGCCCCATTCTTGAGGTTCTAAGTTCTTCCCTAGCCACATTTGAATCTAGTAGTAGACACGATTGATATGTTGACGGGCTGCTACACTTGTTGGTGGAAGTGTTGACAATTGTACAGGTTTATTTAGTTTTGTTAATTTGATGAATTGCGTGTAGCGGAAATAATCAAGGTTGTCCTCAGATTTTGGAGCATTATATAATGCCAAAAAGATGCGCATACGTCCCGGCTATAAATAGAAATGATCATAGGGTAGGGACAAGTATTTCCAGTTATATAAGTATTTAAAAATTTACACGTTTTAAAGGAAACATATATAATGTCGTTTTAACTTAAAATATAACTAAAATAGATAATCCAGAATTAATAATATACTATAGTTGAATAATTAATAATAAGTACAGAAATAATGGGCATTGCTTAATAATTATATTTTTTTTGTCAATAATTGACTTTATACAACGTACTGATAACCGTAACTCACGCTTGACCCTGCCTGCATTAGCTCATATGACTGTACGCTGCGCACTCTTCGCGCTCTACCTAAAAAACGGTTGATCGTATAAAAAAAAGTTTAGACAAAAGTTGTAGAGAATTTTATACTCTACAACTTTGATAATAAGAGAAAATATCATTTAAGCAATAGGAACCGAGATATTCGCGAAAAATCGTTTTTTGTGACCTTTGACCTTCAATATCTTAAGACGCGGACACAATAGCATTTGTGACTTTTGAGACAATATTTAGGGCGACAAAACAAAGGTTTTTACCAATTTCCAGCTTAGTATCTTTCATTCCGAAGTTGACCCCTTTTTTTACCTAATTTCACTGGGCTATTATAATGTTATATGTATGAACCTTTCCTAAATCGGTCACACTGAGTGAAGTGCTACGACCTGGATTGCAGAAAGGAATCCAAAGAATTCAGCTTGAGAATTAATTGATTTCAGTCAACTAATTGGGAAGAACTAATCCCTACTTGCCAAAGCTTTAGCACCCAACGATCTGCCTGTCGCTGGTAAAAGTGAAATATATCAAGTCGGTAAACTAAACAATAACACTAGCATACATGAAAAATTTTCCTTTGTAAAACAGTAATCTTAAATTTGTTCGGTAGTGTAATTGCAGTTATTAGCTTCAATTGTTAACTTTTTAAATAAAATTTCTTTTATTAAAGAAAATAAGATTTCAACATTTTTAAATTCCTTCCAAATAACCTTCGCGACTTGGCTGGTAACAATCAATTTCCGTCAAATTTATTAGCAAGCAAGTTAAAAAACAACAACAAACGATTAAAATACAATATGAAAATTTTTACTGACTGAGCGTCTTTGTCTATAAGTTTGATTAAACGGCTTGTGAATTGTAAGCCAATAAAAAAATTATTTTTTTTTCCTAATCACTTTTATAGGAACGTTCACTTGATGTCCCTTGATGTCACCAGCAAAAATTCCATTTAAATTCTCTAAAAAAAGGCTTAAAATTATAGAATTGAAAAATATTGGAATATATTTTGAGTTGAGCCAGAAAAAATATAATTCAAAATAATTGTCAGTAAATATCTAACTTGAAGGTGGCACAAATCGAATCTAAAAATGTAAAAGAATATGATAAAAATTATTTCAACATAAAATTCGTGCTCTTTTAATAATGTTTTGGCTATACGTTTTAATTCCACTTGCAACAAAGCATTCGGTTTCAAACCACATGAAAAATTCATTTTTGGTGGAAATTGGAGCATCAAACATTCGGTTTCCGAATCGTCTACTTTTTCTGAAAAATTCTCCCAAAAGTTATATTGAAGAAAAACTGCATGTTTTTTAACAAAGTTTCCTTCCATATCTCTTAATGATCCCAAAACTTTTCTCAACACGACTATTTCCATATTTGTTTTTCAATATGTGCAACTTGTCAAACAAATCACAAATAAATCACTCATCAAAATATGAAGAAGTGTGAATCTGTAAAGCAATCAATTCTCAAGCCATAACGTATGCTTGTTTTTTTTTTTGATTGCTCATGAGTACATATTTCCTCTGAACCATTTGCAATCGTTTCAGCCAATTTTTCAATTTCAAAACACTTGAACAAAGTTTTCAAATTGTTGTTGCCACTTCGTGTTCTGTGTTCTGTGTGCTCTTTTATGCGCTTCACTCTATTTACGTACCTAAGTGCCTGCCATACATAAATCTCAAAAGCTTTTTCAATAGAATTGGTTTGAAAAATCCATCCAAAAATAAAGGCAAAAAACATAAACACAAATTCAACGCAGTCAACAGCAAATTACGTTCTATGTGTCAAGGATGCTTGGCTTAAATGGTCTTGGACCACATGACGTATGCGTAATGCATGCAAACATTCAACTAAGCACATAATTTAAAGCCGCTTTCATAAGCAGATTTAAAATGGCACTAAACAACACTCACATACACATGCACATACACTCGTATGCAATCACACACACACACACGCACATATACACTCACTCACACAATTGCATAACTGCTCAATCTTTTTTAAGCACGTCAAGCTATTGCAGTTGTTGTTGTTTTTCAAGTTGTCGTTGTTGTTGTGGTTGTTGGCCAAATGCAAGCAGTACGTCAGACTGCCATTCAGACATATTTCGAAATAAGTGGGTTGGTCATAATCAAGACATTCCGGCTTTAGAATACTCTATACCCTTAGTGTGACCAGCCAGTTTTTGAGATATTCGAGGCACTCGTTGAAAGATTCATGGTAATTTTCTTGCTTGCAACTAAGACTGTTTTTAAAGTACGTAAAAAATAAAAATGAAGAAGCTAAGGGAACAAAAATCAAGAGAAAACTGTATTTCAATTTCCTTAAAAATACAAATTATAGATGTCCTCATTCTGCAAATATCTTCCAATTGTTCATAAGTGTTCTTTTTTGCTTAGGATTATTTAGGGCTAATATTTATTTTTGAAAAATGCCGTTTTTCAATAATTTTGGCTATTAACGCTACAACAGAAAGGCTGATATAACTGCTGGCGCCATCTAGGCATCAATTTCGACCATGTCATTCTGCGATATTTTTTAATTGTTCATTAGTATTCCTTTTTTTTTTTGTCACAAAAATCGCTTTCCATGGCGAAATATCTTTATGGCTTTTAGTGCCACGATAGATAGATAGCTGATATATTACTGCTGGCGCCACCTAGTCATCGATTGTGACAACAATAAAAATGGGCAACGCTGTTTGCTTGCAAAACTGCGTACCAGATAGCAAAATTCTTGACGCTAAAACTGTTGCTAGTGTTTTCTTCTTTCCTAAATTAAGTTTGTCTCGACGCTTTTTCCCATGCTGCGTACTGGCCTTTAGTCTAGGTTGATAGTCGTAAGAGATTTTTCGAATGAAGCAAAAATATTCGGAATACAAATAATATATTTAAAGATGACTTCGTAAAGTTTGTACGGCATGTATTTTGACCCGAAATATTTTGAACCCTTCATCCAGCGGCAAATTAGGCCCGTTTCCATTTCGAAATATTTTCATCGGCAGTGAATTTTATTTGATTTTATCAAAAAGCCGAATGGATAAAAAATAAGAGACATTTGGTCTTGTATTCTAAAAATGTTTCCAAACGATAAATCCTTAAAAATAACCCAACGAAACCAAAAAATTCAATTTACCCCTGCATAAAAAGTTTTAACAAGCTATCAATATACTCAGATTAATTATTTCGAGAAATTTGGCAAGACAACACAGTTCTTTGAGGTACTCTGTGTATTTTCTTAGAAGTGGAGGACTATATAACAAATTTTCCATTACTGATACAACTGAAATTGAAGTAAGGAATTTTCTTCCTATTGACAGCGAATGTAAAAACGGTTAAATCTTGATTATTTTAAAGATTTAGACTTTAATAATTTGAAAAACCCTGTACCTACTTCGAATCCGAAAAATGGGTGAAAGATGATGCCTCATTTCTGTTGGAAGCAGAAGAAAATGATAAACTCCTAAAATTATGTAAAACCAATACGGAGCAGTTCAACCCTCCGCAATTGATGCCATCACCGGATGCATTAGCCCAAATGGACTAGTTTATAACTAGTTACAAAAGAGTACCAACCAGACCGGGCCTTATTTTTTCTTTATTCCATCAACGCCCAGTTTTCCTTCTTGAGTTCGTTTCATTTTAAGTAATAGTGACTGGAGTGTTTCTTATAGGCATCTTCTCAAGAGGTCGTGAGTTAGTCCCTTACCGTTCACCCTGAAGAATTGAGTACTGAGACACTGCACTTACGTCAAGTTTTAGGACCTAAAAAAAGGCTGTTCAGTTACGTCTTTATTACAGACATTTAGTTTTTTTCAGAGTACCTTGATTCTATAAACGCCCAGTTCTTCTTCTTGAGATCGTTTCATTTTAACTGGAGTTTTGCTTATAGGCAACTTCTCAAGAAGTCGTGAGTCAGTCGCTTTCCGTTCACCCTGAAGAATTCAGTACTGGCATACCGCACGTACGCGAACTTCGAGACCCTAAAAAAAGGGCTAGTTAATTTGTCTTTAGTCCAAACTTTTATTTATTTTTCAGAGTACTTTCAAATTCTCTATTGCATTTTGTTTAATGTTTTTTTATTAATGGTTTGGATGGATACCAAAAGAAAGTCGAAGAGAGTCGTACTTAAAGTTTTTCTCTTCTAGAGGTCAAAAAAAGTCGTACACAGTCGTACTTAGATTTTTTGTCTTCTAGAGCTCAAGGCTTCTATTCTAATAGAGAAAAGGTATAAGTGCAAAAATATCTTATCTCAAAGCCTACTAAAACCTTAAACTTTAGACACCTTCTTACAAAATGTAATACTTCTAGCCTTTAATTGCTTCTTCTTCTTTTTTCTACCGATTTCGTGCTCCTACTCCTCATACTCGTTTTTTCTACAAGTCTCACGCCTTAATTTTTTTCCACTAACTTAATATACCCTTTTCCCTTTAAGTTAGGGCATAAACAAGCTAAAGAAAAGGGTTATGTTAGCAGGCAGCTGCCCCAATGACGGACGGAAAATGTATTTTGGCATAATGAAACCAGCAGGATGTTGGAAAAATACTCTGCTGAGAAAGTAAATCGTGCACTTGTTGGCGCCTCGAGTGAGTCCTTCTTCCTGCATTTAATTAAGCCGGCCAGGCGGCTGTTGAAGAGACTCTTCTGAGCTCTGCAGACGTCCGACAGTCAGACGACTAGACAGAAAGACATATAGACAATTAGTCAAGAGAAAGCTCAAAAAGATGAAGACTCAAAGCAGCAACAGATTTAAAGCCGTCACTGAGCTGTAGTACAAAGGTCATAAATTATAAGCGCACTTTTTAAAGTAAATCATGCCCAGGCACTTGGTCAGCTCTTGGTCAGCATGTGACCACATGTAAGTGTGCAACCCTAGTCAGCAAGTTGTGGACTTGGTGCTAAGAGGATGCAACATGGATGGCATAAAATCGTTTAAAATAATAGCCTTTTGAAGTTGCAGTCGGAACACAGTGGAAGAAATGGCCAACTTGAGTGACATTTGTTGTTGCTAGCTGGTGAAAGCTTTTTAAAATCGGTTATCTGCATAAACTTTTTTTTCGAATTTTTTTAGGCATAGAAATTTTTTGTAGATACTTAAAACTATTTTAGAAAGTACTTAAAAAAGAGTTACCAACTTTGTTTTGAATTTTTTTCTGTGAAAGGTTTTATTTGATTTTTCTTAAATTAAAAAAAAAAAAGTTTTAAATAGTTTTGTTTTTTTTTTTAATTCGGAGATAAAAAACTAAAATAATTTTATTTTATTTAATCATTTTTTTTATTTATTTAAAAAAATTTTTATACAATAATTTTATTCTTTAATATAATTGTTTTATTTTTTTAATAAAACCAATAATTTTTTAATTATTAATTTTTTTTTAATAAAATAAATCTTTTTTTTTAAATTAAAATAATATTTTTTATATAAAACAATATATATATTTTTTTTATTTATTTTTTTTTAATTTAAAGAATGTCGAAGAAAATATTTATATTATTAGTTTTTTATAAAATTTTATTAAAATTTTTTCTTTTTTATCAGCCTAAAGGCCTTGTTTCTCTGGCTTCCTACTTTATATTTTAGAATTAAATTCTAATTTATAATTATATAAATAAATAAATAAATTGTTTTTAAACATTTTTTTTATTTTTCTAATAATTAAATTATTTTAATAAAGTAAATAATTTTATTTTAATTAAAATAATAATTATTTTAATAATATAAATAATTTTATTTTAATTTAAATAATTTATTATTATTATTATTATTCATTTTTTTGATATAAAATAATAATTTTTTAAATTTATATTTTTATAAAATTAAAGAAAGTTGAAGAAAATATTTAAACTATTTGCTTTTTTAAAAAGTTAAAAAGATGTCGCGCAGTAAAAATCTTTGCACCAGGAAGTTGAGCTTGTAAACTTTTTGAACTTTTTACATTCTACTATTTCCGATCGATTCCTTTCATTCTTTCGAATTATTTTAAATTTAAATTATTAAATTTCTTTCAATCCAATTAAAAACTATTTTTTTTTGAAATGTTCAGATTTTTGCGATTATTTGCAGATATGTTTTTTAACCCAGAAAAACCCATTTCATAACATCGAAATAAAATAAATTAATAAATTTCTTTTAATCCAACTGAATAAAAATTGTTTTTAAAAATGTAAAAAGAATGGATGATAAATAATAATAATTTTTTGTTATTTAAAATAAAATAGAAAGCCGCTATTTGCGAGGATTCGTAGATATTTTTTTTAAATCCAAAAATTCCCATTTCATAAAAATGTGCATTCTCGAATTCAAGGAAAGACAAAATTTGGGTATATTTTTCATGTTTTTTTATGTTAACTTGTGAAACTTGACAGTACTTCTACTGTGGGCTATTTAACATCTTTTGGTTACAAAATTTTTTTTTTATTTTTGTCTTAACTTTCATATTAAATTTTATAACAATTTTCAAAATTTGGAGTTTAAACAAAATGGTAGGTATAAAAAACGTATTAATCGGAATTTCACCTGGTCCATTTATGAGTTAAGGAAATTTTTTTTAAATAATTTGTCGGTTCAAGCTCCTTCGTTGTAATAATATCGTCTGAAAGCTTCCTTTAAATGCTTAGTGAAGACTATAAATAATTCATCTATTTAGTTCCCCAAAAAATCAAATAAATTATAGTCGAACTTTGTCAATAAATTTAATAATTGCATCGGTCACTTCAAAAACCTCATAAATCACTAAATTAGAATTTTTCAAGAATCAATAAAAACTGTTTCATACACAAACAAATGAGTTTTTTTTATGCTTAATTATTATTATTTGAAGAGGAAGGATTGTATTGACTTATATAGTTTTTACCCAGAATACGTATCTCCCTTTAAGGAACCATTTTTAGCAAAAAAATCATGTTGCAAAAAAATGTGACATTTGAGGTTTTTGAAATGACCAATTCAATTGTATTTAAGTTTTATACTATAACTTTGAAAATTTACTTACCCGAAAAATGTATTTTGAAAAACTTTTTTTTCCATAATTTATTGACAATCTGTCTGTTATTACAATAAGTAAATCTAGTAAATAATAATAATAATAAAAAAATAGGTATATAAAATTTACCAAAGTATTCGCTATATAAAATTAATAGATAAACAAATAAATTCAATAAATAAAACATAATTTTGTGAACCAATATTTAATTGTTTTGATTGAAAAATTTTCCAAATTAAACGATCGTGAAATAAAAATAAAACAAATCAACAAATTGGTTACAGACTCCAAAAAAATAAATGCCCGATCTTAAATTCAAACCTGGCCAGTAAAAAAATTGTAGTATTTTCTAACTATTTTGTTGTAAACTTGACCCTAGTCTTCAAAAAAATTGTTTTTAATAATAACTTATAAGCCATCATGGATTTTACCTACTAACAATTAATTTTGAATAATTACAAAAAATTACCAAAAATATTATAGGTTCAATGGAATGAAAAAATTTCAAAATTTAGTTTAAAGCTGCCAAGTTGATAATTTCGCCCACTGTGCGGAAGATGCAAAAATGGCAAGCACATGTGTAGTTAAATATTATGGCTGACTCGTTTGCTTGCTTGGGAAACTTATGCTACGGAACTTTTGTGCTTCATTTCCGTTTCCTCACACATACACAAACGCCCTCTCATATACACACACTTGCACATTTGGTGGCATATGCATAATGCCAAGGATGCCGAAAGCCAAAAGTTTATGCCAAAATAGACAATGCCAATGTGTATTGTATGAATTGGCTTTGCCAACAGACGACAGTGTCCTTTGACTTGACTTTTAAATGCTACAGCTCACCTTAGTGAGATAGAGTCAAAAGAGAAAAAACAAGGAAGAGAGAGCACAACAACAAGGACGACTGCAACCTGCTGCTCTGGTGTCTGTTGCTTATTTGACTTGGCTTCATATCAGCTGCTGTGCTTTGTTAACTTAAGCTGCATTTTGACTGCTTTTAAAATGTAATAAACTCTGGCCAAAAGAAGATAAAAGCAATAAAAGAGGAATTGGTTGAATGTTAAATGTCCTTTTAGCGTTTACATGAACTGCAGTTAAATTTGTCATTAATCTTTATTGTAGAAATAGAAATATTTATTTATATTTATATTGTACGAAAATTTGTGCATCTAGAAGACCTGAGATTAGTTAGCAAAGCACGCAGGGGGCGGCACCCTCTGGTTATCAAGTATACGTACGAGAATCTTGTACAGGCCAAACTTTACATCGTTTTTCCTAATGCGTTTACAGTCTCCAGTGTCAATAAATAATAGTATCAAGTTGCAGCTCAGACTTTAAAGCCTGCTCTGCCGCACTGCTTTCCATATCCTGGCATAATTTGCTTCAGGGTTTCACATGTTCTTGCATTCAACTTTACCCGAGCCCGGACTATCTAACCGTTTAGCACACTACGGAGCACATGGCAGTTGTATCCGACATGACTTCCTGTTGTTGCCCGTAATTCTATATTGTGTTCGTCCAGTCAACAATTGTTGACTCCGACTCCCATTACCCGCTTATCCTTTCCAGCACTGGCTCATGTGTTGTTGCTTCTTTTGTGTGTTTTTTTTTGTTGTGTATGTTTTGTACCCGCAGCTTCTTTAGTTGCGTGAGAGGGGCGGGGTGCAGACCCCCCAGACATTGCATTGTTATCTGAGTCCAGTCCAGGATAATGTCATAATATTTGTTTGTCTACTCACAAACAATTGTGCTTACCCACAGTCATTTGGTTCGTAGGTCAGTGTAATATTTATCACAATAGTTAAACTTTTCATTTTATTTTTTATGCCTTTTTTTCTTCGGTTTTGTTTTGTTTGTTTTTCTTTGGTTCTACTTTTGTGACAGCTACTAACAAAATGGGAAAAGTTTTTTGCATTTCCCTTGATTAGCCGCACGGAGTCAGCTGTCTCCAAGGGACAGCTAAGTGCCCAGATAGTAAAACTTGGAATAGTTTTTAAATTTAAATTAGAAATGCTTTGACAAATTGCTTCCATTTAGCTTGGAATCACTTGTAGCTGCAGCTAAGAAACAAATATTTGGAACATTTTTAGTGTTGGAGAAGTATGTCTTGAGACAAGTGTTGGTTTAAAGTATTTTGTAAAGACAAACAAAAATAAGTGGTTTTTAGATAAAGTAGGTAGAAATTGAAGCAAAAACTTGTTTGGAGATAAGATATGTAAGAGATAAATTGACTTTAAGAAAAGTAGCAAATCTTGTGAGAAGATGCTGTAAAATTTACCCATCCCGTTTACCAATTCAAATCGAAAACAGAAATACTAGAAGTTCGAAAAATGCAGATTTGAAACTGAAAATTGATACAGACTCTTTTGGTACAAAGGGAAGGAGTCGTCGGAGACACCCCAAAGTTACCTAAAATATGAACAGAGGGACTAGAAAAGTCGATATACCCATGTCCGTCCGTCCGTCTGTCCGTTTGAACGCCTAGATCTCAGAGATGGTAAGAGCTAGAGTAACCAAACTTTCAGATTAGATCCCTTATTATTCCATAGAAGACAAGTTTATTTTACTTTTTTGATATCGGAGCTTACATTATATAGCTCCCATAGGGGTGTTTCAGATGAACCTCGAAACAAAAATGCAAAAGGTATATAGATGCGTGGATAATTCGTTTGTTTATGAAGATATCCGTAACCAAATTTGGCAATCAAGAGTTTTTTAGAGTTCCTAAGCAACTGTACCAAATTTAATCAGAATCGGTTGACTATATGATATAGCTTCCATTAGAACTATCAATCGGTCAAAAAACATTTTTGGTTAAAAATTCGTCTGTTTTTGGTTGTTTATGAAGGTATCATAACCTAATTTGGCAATCAAATGTCTTTTGGTGTTTTTAAGCAATATATTCGTATTTTATTGCAAGCTAGATGGTAACAGGGTATCCCAAAGTCTGTCCGCGCCCGACTTTAACGTACGCCATCTTTTTAGAATGTTGTCAATTTAAACTCTGAAGTTGTGCCGCCTCTCCAAAATTGTTTCATGATATTTGGCTCGATACAGCGGGAGTGTCTATCTTGTAAGGAAACAGAGCAAGCTTGGCCCATCCAAATATTTTCCGTCTGCGAACCCAGCATCCCATCTGCTGCTTTCGAAGTTTTCAGTATATCCATGTATCATCTTATATTTTTACACAACTTGACTAAGCTCGTTAGGCGTTGATAAATCCGCCATGTTGAGCTTGTAGAGTATAGTTTTCAGTACATTTCCCTGCGTCTCTAACATAATTGATTTGTCCGAAGAATCGATGGTTATATTTTTGATTCGGAAGCTACAGCATGGAGCTGGAAGCAGAGTATAGATTTTAGCCAGATGATCGTCTAGCCAAACTCTGTCAATTACCTATTTGAGATCAGGAACACTCCGAAGTAGAACTGTTGTGACTCTCGCAAGTCTTCCATAAAGCAAGCTTGGTGATCAATAATGAAATCTCTCCCACACAGTGGCTGGCGCAGGGAGTAGGCTAATAGACCCATAGGACTCTGGGTCACAGCACAGATATCCATGCGATCTTTCATTAGGTAGGGCAGTGCTTGACTTTGAGAGCTTTTGGATCGTATACTTAGTCTACTCAGAGCTTATGCGCCTAATAAGGAATATCGTTTGAAACGGCCACTTAGGTCAACTTTTTCCTCCGTAGCCAGGCTGAAAGGAGAGAAGTGTTTTCGCTTTTCTATACACATTGTTATTAAATATGAAACAAAAACTTTTAAACTAATTAATATATTTATTTTTATTAAATTTGAAACACAAAACATTTTTTTTTCATATAAACAAATCTCGCCAGAAGTTCAGTCGAGGCGGTGCCCGTCGGTGGAATACCCTGTACCTTTTCTCTCAAAAAAATGTTCTCTGCATATTCCTGCCAAAAACTTTCCAATTGGAATAAATTTTTTTTTTGGTGAAATTCGATATTAATATCTAAAAGTTCCGTAAATTTTTACCGATTGTGAGAAAGTCGAAAGTTACTTCAAAAAAGCTATTTAAAGTATATGGGGTAAGTTTCAAGTTGATATGTTGAGGGGTGTGGGAGAAAACACGGTAAATCGATTGCGGGGGTTGGGCGGCCCGCATCGATAAAATTTGGATCTGGATTTGTTCATTAGAGCCAAATCAATCAGCTTACTAAAAAATTGTGATTCGAGGTTACTTGTAACCATAATAAGGAAAAGTCAAATATTGTCGCAGTTTGTATATTTTTGACTACAGCTTTTGATGTATTTGTCCGATTTCGTTCATTTTTGACATCACGCATCACTATGTTGAATTTCAGATGAAAATATTAAACTGTGCTATTGGGAAGGAACGGGTAAAGATATTGACATGATTAAACAAACTTCATCTTCTGAAGAAATATGCGCACTAGTTGGTAAAATTTTGTGTTTCTAGCTCTTCTAGTCTCCGAGATCTAGGCGTTCATTCGGACGGACAGACGGACGGACGGACATGGCTCAATCGCTACCCGAGGTTTTGATATGCATTTTGGTATAAAGAACTTGGGATCTGCCGCGGTTCCTTCTGTTCGATACATACATTCTAGTATACCCCTTGTACTTTTAATAACAGGGTATAAAAATTATTATAGAAT
>JBAMAX010000139.1:0-168950 GCA_037043745.1 Chymomyza amoena
AGGTTATTACGCAACGTTATGGTCAGTTAAAAATTTTACTTTTTTAGCGAAATTAAGTATCCGCCCAACTTGTAGCCTGGCCACCTCTTCTACACCGACAAACGCTGGTTCTCCTAGGGTGGTCAGACGATGTCTAGAGATGGCTGGGCAGTCGCAGAGTACGTGTGCTAGGGTCTCAGGGACTTCTGGATCCCTGCAGATCCTGCATGATTCGCTTGCCGTTAGTCCCATCCTATGCGCATGCTTCGCTAAGAGGCAATGTCCTGTTAGCACACCCGTGATGGTCCTGCATTCAGTGCGTGAGAGTTTCATTATGAAGTTACTTTGTTTCCTGCCGTAATGAGCCAGCATGATTTTCGCTGTGTGACAGCTGTCTAGATTTTTCCATCTAGCTTCAGCTCTGCGCTTCACGTTGCACTCCAGCATAACGTAGAGGTGTTTTATCGGTCGGCGTACGTCGTGTATTTGTCCCTCCGGAAGCCCAACACCGCTTTTGGCAATTGCATCCACCATTTCATTCCCCATTATGCCTTTATGTCCAGGCACCCAGTAGATATGCAGTTTACGAGCCGCAGCTAATCTCTGGATGGCTGCCTGGCATTCAAGGACTTGGAAGGAGGATGTACAGTGCGATACAATAGCCTTGATAGCGGCTTGACTGTCTATGAAGAGATTAATCTTTGTTCCAGTTGAAGTGTTGGTACATGCCAACTCAGCCGCCTTCATTGCGGCGAATACTTCAGCCTGGAAGATGCTGCAGTGGTCCGGAAGCCTGTAACTTTGACTTACATTAAGCTCGGAGCAGTATACTCCAGCACCAACGCCCTTTTCCATCTTTGAGCCGTCAGTGAATAGGTTATAGGTATTGTGACTGGGTATAAGGCCTTTACGCCAGCCGTCTTCCTCCATCGTCACCTTTACCCTTTTCCCAAATTGTAGCTGCGGTATGACATAGTCAATTTCGTCAGAGCGTCCCTGTCCTATTGAACTATGTCCGTAGCGAATGTTCTTAAAAAGACCCGCCGCTTTTAGGCGCCCAGCTGTACGAGCAGCTGAGTACTCCGCGTAGAGGTCAATCGGAAGTAAGTCTAAAATGATGTTTAGCGCCGCTGTAGGTGTTGACCGGAGAGCCCCTGTAGTGCACAGCGATGCAAGTCGCTGAACGCGTGCCAGTGGCTTCAGGTACGTCGTTTTGTTTGTCGCCTTCCACCAAACTAGGACGCCGTACAGCAGTATCGGACGAACAATTGCCGTGTAGCACCAATGCATTAGAGTGGGTGAGAGGCCCCAAGTGCAGCCCAGCATCTTTTTACATGCGTATAGGGCATTACTGGCCTTTTTCACACGCTCTTCCACATTGGCCTTCCACAGCAGCTTGTTATCCAAAACCACTCCTAGGTATCTAGTTTGGGTTTTCAGGGTCAGTAGAGTGCCGTTTAGTCTAGGTGGGGTCCACTGCGGGGTTTTGTATCTCCTGGTGAAGAGCAGTAGGTCCGTCTTCTCCGGATTAACGTCTAGCCCTGCATTAGTGGCCCATCGGTGAATCGTGTCCAGTGACCTTGTCATCAGATCACTGAGAGTTGAAAGGCATATGCCTGTGACTACTACAGCGATGTCGTCAGCATACGCAATTAGTTTTGTGGCTCTGCCTTCAAATTGTTTTAGAATTCCGTCGACTACTAGGAGCCATAGTAGGGGAGAGATGACACCACCTTGCGGGGTTCCTCTGTTCGTTTCCCTAGAGATTATGGCACCGTTCCACTCTGCCCTTATCCTTCTGCAGTTCAACAGACTGCATATCCACCGGTAAGTGCAGCTATTCGTGTCAAGCGATTGAAGCCCCTCCTTGAGAGCTTCAAGCGACACGTTATTAAAAGCTCCGGCTATGTCCAGAAATACCGCAAGTGCGTATTCCTTGTGATCCATAGCACCTTCAATACTTCGTGTCAGCGTGTGAAGAGCTGATTCCGTAGATCTACCCTTCATGTATGCGTGTTGAGCGTCCGAGAAACCAGATCCCAACGAGGCTCTTATGTCTTCATCAAGGATTTTCTCGAGCGATTTGAGTAGGAAGGATGTGAGACTGATCGGCCGAAAGTCCTTAGGGTAGAGGTGGCTGGTCTTTCCTGCTTTGGGAATGAACACAACCTTTGCCTCTCTCCATGCTGTAGGCACATAACCAAGTCTCAAGCACCCTTTAAATATTGCCTTTAGCCAAGGGATCAGCAAGTCCAGGGCCTGCTGAAGCATGGCTGGAAAGATGCCATCTGGTCCCGGTGACTTGTATGGGTCGAAAGATCTCACCGCCCAGTCAACCTTGGCATGAGTGACTAAGCGCTGTATTTTGGCTTCGTCGCTGCTGTTAATCACATATTCTTGCGAGTTGATACCTGTAGGTACGGTATTTCCAGGAAAGTGTGCCGAAACCAGAGCTTCCAGCGATTCCTGACAATTACTCGTCCAGTTACCACAGCTATCGCGAATTAGGCCAGGAACAGAAGGCTGCTTTGATAGGAGTTTCCTAAGTCTGGCCGTCTCTGTTACCTTTTCGATACTGCCACAGAAATTCTTCCACGAGTTTCTTTTGGTGGTACGGACCGCTTTTTTGAATTCTTTGAGTGAATCTTTGTACTCATCCCAACACACTTCACTTTCTGCCTGCTTCGCAAGCTTGAAGATTTCGCGTACGTAGCGTCTTTGATCGCCCAGCTCCTTGTTCCACCAAGGTGGCTTGGACTTACGCCTTGCACGGGCAAGAGGACATGATACAAGATAGGCGCTATTAAGATGAGAGGTTAGGGTTGCAACGGTTGCTTCGAGCGCGACCGTAGAGCTACTAACCATAGGGCTACCAAGTTTACGCTGCAGTGTGCGTCTGTACAGGTCCCAGTTCGTATTCCTAGGATTTCTGACAGGCGTTGCAGCGATTTTGGGGGTAAAAACGAGTGAAAAGGCTAAATATCTATGGTCAGAGAAAGAGGGTATACTAAGTACCCTCCAGTTCTCGACACCTATATCTTTTGTATGGAGAGTTATATCTAGCACGTTACTGGAGGTGGGCCCAACGAAAGTGGGTTCCTCACCCCTGTTGGCTATATATAGGCTACTACGAATTATGTATTCTAGTAAAGACTCACCTCTTGTGTTAATGTCACCGCTGCCCCATGCTGAGTGATGAGCGTTCGCATCCGCTCCAACTATCAGCTGCTGCCTCCTCTTCGTGGCTTCGTCCGCCAACTTTAGGAGCTCAGGTGGTGGCGCTTCGACGTCGTGGGCCATATAGCAGGACGCGAGGAGTAGCACGTCATCCTTGCCGTCCTTTATGGCCGCCGCGGTTAGATCTCCTGTGGAGAAATTTGTTATTAGAAACGAGTAGACAGATTTTCGTACAAGGACAGCAGTCCTTATCTTGCCTGTAGTGTCAGGAACGTATAAGTTGAATTGCCTCGATTTTAGGCCAGAAACCAGATCTCCTGATGCCAACCATGGTTCCTGTATCAAGGCAACGTCGTAGCCGCCCCCCTCTATGTTGAGGAGGAGCTCGGCTGAGGCAATTTTACTTCGGTGGAGGTTGATTTGAAGGACCTTCAGCATTCGCTTCTGGGACCTTCATGGGGTCGACTGTTACCGCCGGTTCACCCACCTCCTGCTCGTTCCTCAGCGTGAGGGAAGCTTCTAGGATTTGCTCTATCCCAAGATCGCCTTCCACTTCACCTGCGGCCAGTGTGTTGTCGTTGTTGTCAGCAGGATGGCGCTTTTTGAGACGCAGGTACACACTCCCTACGCCCCACGCCATCTTCCCGAACCTAGGGTAGAGAATATCCTCGGCCGTCTTGTTGATCTGGAGGATGAAGTTCTGGCCTGCGTTCTTGTCAGCTGGCTTAGAGACGTGCAGCACCCTCCAGTCATTCGTCGGCACATCAGGATTCTGTCGCTGTAGTAGACAGAGTGCATCTTCCGGCTTCACCACGCGCGGTATTAACACCTTCGCCTTAGGTAAAGACGGAATACTGTATCTGTCTACTACCTCGAGAGAAGCCCCTACCCATAGGCCCCGGAGTTCGACAGCAGCCGTTTTCAACCACTCGAGGGTCGGGTCATCCTTACATTTGACGAGTTTAACCCCGTCAAACCAGCCCGCGCCATCAAACGACGGCATCGGCGCCGTGGGCTCTTCCCTCATTTTAAGGAACATGGCCTCCAGGAGTTTCATCTCCACAGCCGACCACTGCTCCTGCGACATCTTCCCCTGCGGTTGGCTACGGTCAATGAGTGCCACGGTTAAGTGCCGTTTGGCCACTACACTAGCCGTAGCCATCTTCGAAGTGGTGGGCTTCATGGCCGCTTTCGAAGTGCTGGGCTTCTCATTTCTTACGCTGTACCCCTCCTTGTGCTTCTGCCGCTTACCGCTTTGCACTTCGCACTCGGTTGATCTTAGTCTTTTTACTGCAAGGTTCTCCTCGACCCGGTTTGCGAACTTCGAGTCCGTCGGAGCACACCAAGCTTTTGCCGCGAAGTGAGCCCGGCCTTTCTCCACGGTGTCTTTCGCCCAAGCCAACCTTTCTTCCTCCTCCTTCGTCAGGTTGGACTTGTTTTCAAGTCTACCGCAGATCTTGACCGCAGCCTTATACTGTGCTTTTGCCTTAAGCCCCTCCTTGCTCGGCTTTGACCTCGGCCCTTTCTTGCAAGCAGAAATGGCACCTCGGTCATCACCTGGAGAGCGCAGTAAAGCTTCTTCATCCGCTGTGTTAATGCTGTCGTGGTCCGAGTCTTCTTGGACTTCGGCATCCGCGCGAGCATCTTTCTCATCGTTTTTTTGGCAGTAGCAGTACAACTGTTGGGACCTGCTCCAATCCCAGCAGAGGTGTGACCGCTGGCGACGCGACTTATGTCGTCGCGCCCGCCGGTGGTAGCAGTCACGCCTTCCACCGACGTTTGAACTGACATCCCAGTTCTCGTTTGATCTTTGTCAACCTCCATTGTGCATGATTTTTGATTCAGGGGGAGCGCACCCCATAGCGTTTTATGCCTAACCGCCAGGCACCACTCAGTAATGATCCGTAGCAAGCTGCTCACCGATCTTAGCTAGACATTCACTTCTCTGCGCTGGCATGCTAAAAATGCAACCAGACACAGGGTCGCAACTGCCCATTGCCCGGTCGGCACCCGCGTGGAGGGTACAACTGAGTGGATTTTTGCCGACCCTTAACCTTGCATTGGTAAATTTAATTCGAGATCCAGAAAAAATCGACTCCCGAATACCATTAAGCGTGGTATTTTGAAGGTTTTCCCAAAAACCCGCCTTTGTGGAGTTGTCTTAACGTTGTATTGGTAAATTTAATTCGAGATCCAGAAAAAAAACGTATCTCGAATACCATTAAGCGTGGTATTTTAAGGGTTATCCCAAAAACCCGCCTTTGTGGAGGTTCTCTAACTTTGTATTCGCATTCGACGACCCGAAGAATATATAAAAGACATCAACGGACAGCCAGTTTATTAAATCCAATTTTATGGAATTTTTTAATATTAAGTTACGTTATAACCCATTCACAAGTAAAAAATCAACTTCCCGCCTTGATAATTAGACAGTATTTTTGGAATCGCTGATTCCAAATCCCACGTTAAAAAAATTCCATATCAGGGCTCGGACATAACATCGAAATCCCCAATAAACGAGGTACTTTACCAATTATCTCAGAATCCTAACAATCTAGGGATTTTTGAACCTCGGGTTTAGATTCAGCTAAATCTAACCCTAATCTACCCTAGGTAAACTAGTTACTTTTTAGGTTATCCCAAAAATTACCCCAAAATCATATTGGAAACATCGTTCAAGCCCATTACTTAAAAAATTTTATTTTTTAAGGATAATATTAGCGATGTATGTTCTTAAAGCTTTTTTAAATTTATTATATCATACTAGTCAGTCCGGCAGACGTTGTCCTGCTCAAACTTTTTGAATACTCTTAAAGTGAATAAACATCATAAGATTCTCGAGTTAGCTTATCTAGAACAATCATAAGATTTTTAGATTAGTTTGCAGCTCGATTCAAACTTGCAACGGGTCTGTCTTAACCGAATTATTTCGCGTTCATTGCGATCTTTACGTTCCTGGGCAGTAAGATTAGATTAATAATTAATTTTATTCGTTGCATTTCTTTCAAAAAACCTCCGTATTGACAACCTCTAACACACGCAAAAATCTGATTTGAAATTCATCGACGCGTTCATAAGAACACCCGTAACACGTGGAACATAAGTTTTAAATATGACAAAAACAATTAACTAAAAAATATTAGTTAGTCTGACAATGTACACAATGCCACACTATAAAAAAAAATATAAAAAAATTAAAAGAAAAGGTTAGGGGTGGCAACCCTTATCACTTAGGGGTATGAAAAATAGATGTTGGCCTATTCCCAGACCTACCCAATAGGAACACAAAATTTCATGCCAATAGGTCCAGCCGTTTCGGAGGAGTTTGGTAAAAATTTAAAAAAAAAAAATGTTAGGTGTGGCAACCCTTTTCACTTAGGGGTATAAAAAATAGATGTTGGCCTGTTCCCAGACCTACCAATAGGCACACAAAATTTTTGAGAATCTGTCCAGTCGTTTTGGAGGAGTATGGTAACTAACATTGTGACACGAGAATTTTGTATATAACATTATTTATAATAATTTATGGATCTCAGTTTCAGCGAACCAAAAATCTATAAATTTCCATTAATTTAATAAATTCTATATTTTTAAGTATAATAATAATGATGTAATTTCTTAAAGGTTAACCTTAAAGTTTATTTAAATATATCATATTATATTATTATTTATAATAAATTTCCTTTTTTTTCTTTACAGCGAGTTGCGGCACATCAACAACAATTGGCTGTTCAAAGTGAGTACACACCTAAATTTGTTTATATTTATTTATATTTATATTTATTAAATAATTATATATGTATGATCAACTACAGCAAGTACCAAAACAAGATTTTATCAATAAGATTAATTTACATAAACAAATATAAGCCTTTTTTTTTTGTTTGTGTAAATTTCTAATTTAAGTTTTGCAGTCATAAAAAAAAGCAACAAAACTTCCAGCATATAATTAAAAGCAAATATCAAAAGCACAACAAACAAACAGATATATAAAGTTATATATATACATACGTATATATATGTATATAATGCAAATTAACCTTGACTTTGAAAAAATAATATAAAGTAAAATGAAATAAACAAATGCGAAGCATATCGCTGACAAAAGAAGCAATGAAAAGTAAAACAAACAAAAATACGCAAAGCAACATGCTAAAATATGTAAAACCAAAAAAACAACAAAAACAAAAAAAATTAAGTGACGACGACGACGAAGTCATTCCAAAAGTGATAGAGGGTGCTTTTTTGGAGATGCAGAACTTTATCAAATAAAAGCAATAACAAATGTAGACGACGATGTCGTTCCAAAACTAATAGAGGGTTTTTTTTTCAGATGTAGAACTGTTGAACAACAAAAACAAAAAAAGGTGACGACGATGTAGTCATTTCAAAACTAATAAAGGATGTTTTTGGGGAGCTGTAGAACTTTAACAAAACAAAAACGAAGAAAAAGTGACGATATAATCCTTCTAAAAGTAATAGACGGTATTTTTTTTGAGGTGTAGATCTTTAACAACAAAAACAAAAAAAGGAGACGACGACGTAGGCAGTCCAAAACTGATGTAGGGTAATTTTTTAAGGTGTAAAACTTTAATAAAAAAAAAAGAAAAGTGTCGGCGACGTAGTCAGGCCAAAACTAATAGAGGGGGTTTCTTGGAGCTGTATAACTTTAATAACAAAAACAACAAAATAAGTGACGACGACGTATTCATTCTAAAACTAATATAGGGATAAAACAACAAAGGTGACGACGGCGAAGTCTTTCCAAAATGATAAAGGATGAAATTTTTTTGCAGATGTAGAGCTTGAAAACCAAAAAGGTGACGACGACGAAGTCACTCCACAACTAATTGAGGGTATTTTTTTTTTGGAGCTGTAGAACTTTAACAGCAAAAACAAAAAAAAAGGTGACGACGACGTAGTCATTCTAAAACTAAGGGTGTTGTTTTGGAGCTGTAGAACTTAAAGAAAAAGAAAAAGAAAAACAAAAAAAATAAAAATAAGTAATCCAAGTGTAATAGAGGAGTTTTTTTTTTGCTGTGATTTTAAACTAAAGTGAGCTTATGAGAAGGATATTTTAGCCCATAAGCGGGTCACTTGGCTCTGGAAGTTCTTTTTTTTTTGTAAGACTTGACTTGTTGTTGCAATTGGAAATAGTTTTTACCGACCTTTTTTACACAAATTATTTTTCCTTAACAAATCAAATCCATTTCTTAATTGGATTGTTAATTTTAAACTAAAATGGTTTTATTTGAAAGATATTTGTAGGCCATAGCGGGTCACTTGGATCTGAAAGTTATTTTTTTCTAAGGCTTGACCGTTGTGATTTGAAACAGTTTTTACTTTGGTATAAAATACTCCAAGGTTTTCACGTTTTGAGACCGAACTTTAAAAAAAAAAACTATTTTTTTTTGTCCATTTCTCAAGGTAAAAAATACTTAATATTTACGTTTTGAACTGACCTTTTTTTAAATAAATAATTTTTTCTTTTCAATTTAAATCCATTTCTTAAGTTCTCGATATATCTATGACGTAAATGTTAAATCGTCTTCTAAATAAGAAAGCTTTTAAATGTGTTACTTGCATACAATGGCGGATCCAGGATTTTTATTTTTTCTTAACCATGTAAACCAATTTTCAGGGTTTTAAATTCTCAACACTAACGTTTTGAGGCTGACCTTTATTTAAGTAATTTATTTTTTCTTAACAAATTCAATCCATTTCTCAAGTTGTCGATATATCTAACTATGACGTAAATGTTAAATCGTTTTCCAAATGAGTGAGCTTTCAAATGAGTTACTTGCATACATTGGCGGATCCACGATTTATATTTTTTCTTAACCATTTAAACCAATTCTCAAGGTATAAAATACTCAAACCTTTCGTTTTGAGGCCGACCATTTTTAAATAAATTATTTAGCAATTTAAATCGATTTCCTAAGTTCTCGATATATAAAAAATAATTCCCTGTTTGACTCCTTAGAGAGGCATAGGGAATCTCTATTAATAACTGTTCGAGCAGAACAGGGATCTACAGCTTATAGCCGAATCCGAACGGCGGTGTCTTTAATTAATAGAGACTTTCTCGATATATATATGATTTAATTGTTAAATTCTTTTTTTAAATTGGTGAGCTCTCAATCTCAAATGTGTTACTGGCATACAGTGGCGAATCCAAAATTTTTCCATTGCTCGGTTCCTAATTTTTGTGAATCTAAAAATTCGCAGTCGATCCGCCTGTGCTTCAATACAATGCCATATTCCAATAAAATAAGAAAAAGGGTCCCCACTGATTTTTGAAAATATTTGACTTAACTTTGTGGTATGTTTTTGTTTTTGTAGTCATTATATACAGTATCCTGGATTTTGTCATTTTTAACTTTTATAGAATCAATAGATAATATTGACAGCCTGAAAGCCTATGTTGCTCCGGCTTTGAATTACTTTGTTCCTTAGAATGTTAAATAAATAAATTTAAAAAAAAAAAACGATATTTTGATTTAAAAAAATAATTAGAAAATCTCTCTTAAACATTAAAATTCCCGGTCTCCATGAGAACTTCAATGGCGAATTTTTTCAAATAAATTATATAATTAATATATCATAAAATCTCATGAAAAGTTCGCACAGTGTTAATATTCTTTTTGTTTTTTGGTTAATATTTATTTATTGTCATTCAACCGATAATATCTAAGATTATGTTCCAATATTGACATAGAAGTAAATCGCTACACAATCAATAAAACTTAACGTGTGATAATGTTAATATCAAAATTCAAAATTGTTAGTTTCTTTTATAAAAAACCGATGCCGTTGCCCACTCTGCTGCTCCCAAAAACGCACCTTTTACTCGAGTGCCCGCTACAGACCGGCGCCAATAGACAAATTTAAATGTTCTTGGTGGAGTCGTCGACTAGACACTCTCATAGTTTTTTTATGTTCTTGTTTATTTGTCATGCAACTTACGGACATATGTACATAGTACTTATATACATTACATATGTACATATATGTATATGTAATACTAACTGCGCAAGTGTGCAAATACAAATTGTAAACATGTGAATAAGTTTTTGGTTTTTTTCGATTTGTTTTCGATTTGTTTTCACAAAATTTATTCAAACAATTTGCATTGCAGTGTACTGGAATAATTAGCAGAAAGATCTTACAGCAGAGTTGCTAAGACAAGTAAATTTGGATGTGTATGCCTCTATTTAGTAAAATAATAAAGTTTTGGATGATGTTAAAAGCTTTACTTAAGGACTCAAGGCATATTACTAATGTAATAAAAAGTTAGCTAAAGATTTTAGTTCCAACTTCTCAATTTTCTAGCCTATTTAAATTCAAGCAGAGTCCATTTGCTGACTTTGGTGGAGTCGAACTCCTTTCTACATTGGTTTACAAATATGTTCTTTTATGGTAAATATCTCAAGATACTATATTATCCAAACATCTAAATGAACTTAATTTCTTTGAAATTAATTTGAGATATCTTGAAACCTTTTAATTCGAATAAAACGGCTTGAAACTGATATCCCTTAGGAGTGTGCCAGAGAGGAGTCAGTGCTCCATTTTTTTAAAAGTGTACTAAGTTGTTCAATTTCTCCATTGGTTGACAAATAAATTCCTTTATGGTAGATATCTCAAGATACTGTATTATCTAAGCAACTAACTTTACTCCATTTCTTTGAAATTATTTTGAAATATCTTGAAACCTTATAATTCGAACAAGACGGCTTGAAACGGAAATCCGTCAGGAGTGAGCCAGAAACAGCCCATTGAATCCATCCCTTTTCCATTTTTCAATTCCTTTTTTTTCCTGTAAGTAATACCAACTTAATGTGTTAAAAATATGATATTTTGACTCAATATACTTTAAATTTGTGGGTACCTCAGTACATAGTATATGAACTAAAAGCACCGAAATCAGCCCAAAAAAATCTGTTGAAAAATAGGAAACTTTTTTAATCTTAAGCTAGCTTTATAGTCTTTGATATTTTTTAAGTTTTATTAGTTATCAGAAAAAGATACTTCGAATTGATATACAAAATAAAAGTTGTAATTTGATCTATTTATGCCTTTTTTATAATATTCCCATTATAATACCAAAAATCTTCTGGATTTCGATACAGATTTCGACTTGTAGGTTTGCAGATGTAATTTCAGTTTGTTCCTATAGTAGCATATATATGTATCTAAAAATATCTATATCTTTTGTTAAATTACACAAGGCTAACTATCCATAAAGATAAACCGCATTGTTAATACGATAAATGGGAATGAGAATTTAAATCCAAGTTTTATACCATACCTTTGCAACCTTTATACCTTGGCTTTAGCGTATAAAAAAAAATATTACCCTATATAAAAAACAACATTTTCTTATCTATTTATCACGCTCACTGGACTTGTTTACATAGAAAACCCAAGTTAAACGTTTTGTTATTGTTATTGTTGCATTTGATATCAAAGATCAGCGTAGAAATTATGAACGCTCATTTGCTCTCAAACGTTTACACTTTAAAGTGTATTCTAAAAAAATCACTCTTTAATGCAATGGCGTCGCAGCTGTTGAAGCCAAACTGCAAATTGCAAACTGTTGCTGCATACCCCTTTGACCTTGAATGTTTTGAGCTGCGGCTTTTGTACAGACTGTCCCGAAGCCTGCAGTTGCCTGTTTTGTTGTTGTCGCTTTTGCTTTTATTGTTTGTTTTGTTTTGTTTTTGTGCTCTTTATGCTGCTGCTGGCTGCATTTTCAATGTCATGCAAAAACAACCACCTGGTGCTGCTGCTGCTGCTGACAACAAACCAAACAAGCTTTTAAACTCTCTCTTTTACAATTCTCTCCGTTACCGATACTCATACTTGTTGGTACTCTTTTTACCACCGCCTGCCTGCCCTTGATGCTGTCGTTGTTGTTGTTTTTATTTTCATATTTTACTTTAGGCATTAATATTAAACGCTCTTGTTATAATTTTTTTGCTCTTGTATCAAGTGTCTGGACAGTTGCGTCGAATGACGTAATTTTTGCGCTCTGATTCGCGGTGTGTCTGTGTGTGTGTGATTATGTATGAGTGTATGTATTTTTAGAGACCGGCTTGGCCTCAAATTGCAGCAAAAGAGGCACGTCAAATGCTTTATAAAGTATCTCATGATGTTGTTTACACAAAAGACTACAATAAGCAAAAATGAAAGAAAGAAAAAATTGATGAATGGGGTATCCGGATTGGGCACGTTGGGGCTACGAAGCTTACATACACTATATGTGTTAGCAAAGTTAAATGTCGCTTAGGCTACTTGTATACACTGAATCAATAAATCGAGGTATATAGTCTTATGAACTGTTGAGCTTCCTTTCTAGTCTTAAAGTTACCCGGCATTCCGTCTTTCCAAAGTATCCTTAAAATCTACGAAGTTTTTGAAGATGTATCGTCAAGCATCTACATAATAAACCCACCAAAGCTACCCACCATAGAGAAAAGTAGAACCTCGAGGAAGTACCTCACCACCAATAATTACAGAATGTAATAAAATTCTTTCTTTTAATAATATGTCTGTCTGATATTATTCTACTTCCGGAATAGTCCTAAATGAAATAAAATGTGGCCCTTAAAAATGTTGGATGCCCCTTTTTGCTTTTTTTTTCAAATCTACGGGTCCCTTAAAAAAACTGGATAGGATTTCCCCGTCTTCGTCAAACTTAAAAAAATATTAATGGCAGATAGTTTTAAATTTTGTGAATGTAATATGTCCACCCGTGATAAGATATGATTGATTTACAGAATATACAAAAATTTATTGTTATCATAGTATGTGAGATCTTCTAGTTTTTTCAACCTTCGCAACAGTCTGTAAACAAATTAAATGTTTTTTTTTTTTCAAATATACAGGTCCCTAAAAAACTGAATTACTCCTTCATCTTAAAAAAAAAATACAAAAAATGGCAGATCGTTTTCAATTTCGTTAAAAAAAATTAAAAAAAAAGTTTAATCTAGTCAAGCTGAATTCATAGATTTGCATTATATACATTTCTTGTTAAAATTTGGGTAGGCCAAACAAACTCGATATCTGGAGAAGACGTCAAATTAATGCACAATAAGAATTTTTTTTGTTGACGAAATAAAAATACAAATTTACGAGAGTGTCTTATACCATTTAATAGAACGATTTCTGGACAGAATCGTCGAAATGTAGCTTTACTGTTTTTAATTAGATCAATTTTTCCACCGAGGAGTACATGCTGCTTAAAAAAGTATTAGAAAAGTGTTTAAAAGAGTTTTTTTAATAGATTCAGAGCATTTTAAAAGGGAACACAATTTGTTCAGCTATTCCTATTTGTTTCTAGAGTAAAAATTTAAGAAAAGGAAGCATTTGAGTCCCAATTTTTATGTAAGATTTGGTTCCTATGAATGATTTTGAGTGTTGATCTTGGCACAGTCTCCACAAAATTATATTAAAAAAACCTGTTTAAAAATATTAAGTTTTAAAAAGCATTTTTGATTCAAATAATATTTGTAGCGTGGATTTATTCCAAATGAACTAAAAACTTATCCCAAATAAACCAAAAAAGAAGCTTGAAACTTCCAAATAGCATTAAAAAATTACATTTATACAGCGAAATTCAATTAAGAACACTTTCTTGAAAGGATCAAAAAATAAATGTTTTGTAAAAATATATTGGAAAAACATTTCGTGTTAACTTAAGTGATTCCAGGCTCCCAACTTATTTATAACCTCGAAAATTGGCTTCGAAATAACAACCTTCCGAAAGTCTGAAAGTGGGATTTTAACCCATTCTTTGGTAACCTGCGCAGTTCCTGCACCGTCTGAAATTTGCATGCAACAACGAAGATGTGTCGGGAAAGGTTCCCCCACATGTTCTCAATGGGGTTCAAGTTCGGTGATCGATGTTTTTCGTCTGGAACCGACCACGACTGGCCTTTGAGACGTGGATCGAAGTATTGATATCTTGCAGAAAAATAGCATTTTTGGGAATGGGGTTTTTTCCAAAGTCAAAAATTTTTTTAAAAATCAGTCCATCACCTAGTCACATATGATCAATGGAAAATGCTTCAGCTGAATTCTATAAACAAAAAATTTTTACTCAATTAAAATGATTTTTCCGAAAAATAATGTTAACGTACTTTAAATCCATTTCGGGAATCAAACATCACGCAAACAGGAAGCACTTTAGAAAAACACAAAAAAAAAAGTTTATTATTTTGGCCATCAGCAGTCTCACTTATGTAAGAACATACATATGTATGTATGTACATATATGTATTTATATATGTATTTATATACAACCCTTTAAGTTTATCTTGAAAAATATCCAATTATTTTTTACAAAGATAAACATTCTTGACATTTCATTTGCCGCCAACAAAATTCATAATACTTTCAACTAAATTAAGAGTAAGCAATTTATGTGCAAAAATAATAAATAAAAGCTTTTTATTGGCATTGATTTCAAAGCCAGAGCTGTCATTCGCATTGCCGCGCATTAGAAGACCATTGTGTGGGTGACTGTCTACGCTAGACACACTCGAGAAGAGAGAGTATGTGTAAGAAGAGAGAGAGCAAAAACAGTGTCACACATGCGAAAGGAATTCAACGCCGCTTAACCATTGACACGCGTCACCGTCAACCGCAACACCCACACGCGCTCTCACACACGCACACACACAACACGCGCGCTGCCAACTCGTCATACACACAGCAAAGGTAACAGCAACAGCAAAAAAAAAAAAAACTAGAGCAGTAAACAGCAGCCGAGCGTATAAATACATTGAAAACAGACAAAAACAAAAACAATAAAAAACATCAGCTAGCATATCTCTAGCTAATGTTAAGGGCGCATTTTTGTTGTGTTCTCTTGTTCTTTATGCCTACGTGCCAAAGCGCACACACAGGAAAAACGCCAACAAGCAGAACAAGAAAAAATAAAAACAAAAACAAAACGAATAATGTTAATGTAAAGCAAAAACAAGAAAATGAAAATTTATAAAAAAAATAGTGTGCCATAAAAATGTAACAAACAAAAAAATAAAAATTTTACTCATTGATATTCTGCAAAGGCAATTTGTTGTTGTTGTTGTTCTTGTTGATATGCGTCGCAGTTTTGTAACGTTACAATATTTTTTTACACTGCGGGGCATTTAAATAGCGCAAGTTAGTTTTTAGTATATACAAACTGATTCATTTGAATGTAATAATTATGTTTGACTAAAATCCATTCTAGGTAGTAAATGAAAAAGGCTTGGATAGATAGTTTTTTTTAAAAAAATTTCAAATTTTATTATTTATACATAAGAGCCTGAATCTGGACCCAAATCTTAAGACTCAAAAGAATAACATTTTATGAAATGAACCATTTTATAGTCTTCATAATTTCTTCTTCTTCTTATGTTGCCATAGCAACCCGATTACCGGATTACGGCCTGCCTTAAAACATCTCTCCAGGCGCCTCTGCATTGCGCACGCCTTCTCCAGTCTTCATAATTTACTTTAATTTATTTTAGTTGATTTTTATAAGTATTATATCTGTGCTGGAGTTAATTAATAACTACAAATTTATAAGCACAATTTTTTTTCTAATAGCTTTAACTCCATTGCCAGAAACTTCGAGCCGTTTCTTTAAGATGTTGGTATTGTCTCTGCTTTCTGTTTAAATTGCTTCAATTTTCAATGAAATTTTTTTTGTTGGAGTTTCTAACAAACTTTATATATTTTTATTATATGCTGATTATCCGAAAGGTCGAATAACGACAGTTATTTGTTTGCTTGGTATTATTCTTACTTAGCAGATCGAATATATCGAGCTTGCTTTAAGAAGTTTCCAGCATTCAGCATTTTCCTTGAATCTTGCCTTGTTCTTCTTCACTAAGACCCTGGCTCGTAACATTTGGGCATTTCCAAGATAGCGTATTCGTATGTCGCATTCCATTTAAGTCCAAATAAGTAAAGAAAAATAAAAATTTTTAAATTATTATTTTTTTATACTTTTTTTGTACCTATATATATATACGATTAATTTATCGTTTCCAATATATTGACAATAAACCCGTGATTTAGTACTCGACCAAAAAAAAAGTCGTTTCGTCTGCATCTACAAAAATGAAAAAATCTTCGAAATAACAAAAAAAAAAAATATTTTAAAGCAGTTAATTTATAACTAATGTGAAATATTGTAGCTTTTTTTACACTTTATTTTCTTAAAATATATTTACTAGTTTTTTTTTATTACTCGACAGATTTTTCCTAAAGAGGTGGATATTAAGGTGTTTTGTTTTATAAATTGCTTCAAGTATTTTTTAAAAATACTTGTAATTACATTAATACTTAGAAAATATGATTGTTTATATGGGCTAAAAGTGATAATTTAAAGGAAGAGAAACAAATTAAACTGAAAATCACTCAAAAAGTAGTAAAACTAGAAAAACTATCATATCTTCAGTTTCCAGACCAATTATTTATGCAAATAAATAAGAAACGCTGTAAAATCAATGTTTTTATCAAATTTAACCCATTTTGACATGCAATGTTGGAAAATTCCCCCTTTTCTTAACATTGTAATTTCTGGCCCGGGTTCACATTTCTATGGAAATTCCCATATTTAAAAGCCAATTTATTCGAATAATAATAATTGTGTTTGACTAGTATCAAAATACCATGATCGATTTAGTTTCTTTTTAAAAATGTTAAATTCAACAATTTATTTATTTTATTTATTTTTATATTGTACCTTACAATTAATTCTAGGGAACAAATAGTTTAGAGCCAAAAAATTCAACTATTTACTATTAATATCCCGTACCTATCCTAAAGTCTTAAGACCTATACAAACTATAAAAGAATATATATATATATATATAAGTTTCTCTAACTCCGGGTGGAGCGTAGGGCCAAAACAAAAGAATTGAAGGCCGTCCCATTTTTTGCAAGTTGTTTGACGCTATTCCAGTCTGTATGGGAGTCCCGAAGGTCAGCATCCACCATGCGACGCCAAGAGGTTGTTGGTCTTCCACGGCTTCTTGCGCCTTGCGGGTTGAATAAAAAAGGCTCAGATCTAGTTTCTTTAAACAAATTTAATATTTTACTATTTATACCCCAGAGCCTGGATCTGGACCCAGATCTTAAGACTCAAAAGAATAACCTTTTATAAAATCAACCATTTTATAGCCCTTTATAATTTACTTAAATTTATTTTAATTAGTTATTATAAACAGTATTAAATCTATGCTGGAGTTAATTAATAACTACATTTTTAAAAGCATTTTTTATATATTTTTTTAGTAGCTTTAACTTAGCTTATTACCAGACAGTTCGAGCCGTTTCTTTGTGGTGTTTTGTATTGTGTATCCGAGAGGTCAAGTTAAGACAACTATATTATTATTTTATTATTTTTTATACATTTTTTTTGGGCTTATACTAAATATGCTGATCGAAGAGATCGAGCGTAGTTTTGAGAACTTTCCAGCATTAAAAATTTTCCTTGAATTATGAATCATTGTTCTTCTTTAGTAAGATCCTGATTCGTTACACTTGTAACTATGATATCTATTGATATTTTATTTGCTCTGATAATGCGCAGAATTAATTATGTTGCTTTGCGTTTCCATCTTACATTGTAGTTTTGTGAGTAGTGACTTTGTACTTATGATTTAGTGTTAATGCTCTACAACTTAAGAACTAGTATGAACTGAACCAGTTCGATTACAACATATGATTTGGTTCATTTTAACAATATCAACTAAATAAAATTATCAGTCAAAAAATGTCTCGCTAAATATTGAAAAAAAAGTCACGTGTTTGCGGTCTTCACAGTTTAAAACCAAAGTCTCACAATTTCCATATATTTACATTCACTTATTTTCGACGAAGTATAATCAGATATATTTCACCCATTGAGTCAGCTTTATTTTCCTAAAGTTGTCTACTGAATACAATTTGGATCAGGAATGCCCAAAGGCTGCCTAGAGAACAGCAAAAAATAAAACATATGCAAGAAAAACACGTAATAGATCAAAAGCGAACCGATTTTTCATATTATTATGTGCACTGAAAAAAATAGTATATCTCTTATAAATGTATTTTTATATGCTGCTTATCAAAGGTCGAATTACTGCTGATTGCCGAAGAGATCGAGCGTTGCTTTGAGAAGATTCCTGCATTCAGCCTTTTCCTTGAATCTTGCCTTGCTCTTCTTCAGTAAGAACCAGTATTTATAACTCTGGTGCACAAAAATTTCTTATTTTCTATCAATCACATACCCTTTTCTTTAAGTGCAAGGGTTCAAGAGACCACAACAAAAACAACAACAAAATTGCAATGAAAAAAAGGGGGCCAGCCAACAACAAATATATGCTAGGGTTGTTTTGTGCCGTGTATGTATTCGCCCAGGCCCACCCTAAATTGGATGTTTATTTTTAAGTTGCCAGCAATCGATTATAGGGAATGCAATGTATGCAATGTTCCGGGAGAACAGAAAAAAAACATATGTTTAGTGCCTAGCCAAGAATGTATTAAATTTTAAATTACTTGCTTCAAAGAATGTATTGAAAACTACTCTAAAATAACACAATTTAACTATAAAAAAAACATAAAATTTGCATTAGTAGCTTTATTAGTCTAGAAACTACAAAAAATTATAGCCAAAAAGGCTACACAACGAAAATTTGCTGTTAGTGCTGTTATTTTTTAAAATACAATTTTTATTTAATTACAAAACAAATTTTAAATTATTTATTTCCTATAATAACCCACATAAGCCTAAAGTGTTGCTAGACAGTTGACGCGTAGTGTATTTTACAGCCGTATTACATACGCATAAACAGACACACCCCGTTTGTTTCTCGAAAGTGCGTGAAATGAGAACACTGTTAATCTCACTAAATTGCTCTCCCGCGCTCTTTCTCTTAGCCATAACATTAACAGCGCGCTGTTAAGTTAACAGCAAAGGGCGCCTGTGCAAGGTTGAGGTACTTAAAAGATACAAATGTATATTATGTAATTCAATACGCAGTAACCTGTTTCTATTTTCTATTCATAAATACTAACTAAATATGCTTAGTTTATGCTTAACAGCTGTATTTAAATAAAACTAGTTAACATTTTGCTATTAATATGCAATTTAAATAGCTGTTAATTATAGCTAAATTGTTTTTGTATTTTTTTCTTTGCCTACGCTTTGCTCGCCTAATTTTTTGTTGTGCTCACCGCTTTCTGCCGCTGTTACATATATGTTTATGTATGTGTATATGTATATAAGCCCCCATACAAGGTTTGTTATTGCCGGTTTTGCACGCACACAGCTACAGATAAAAGCAACTCGAGCGACGGACCGACCACATGGCCGCAAAGCAAAATTCGTCGCCGCATTTTTCAGTTCAATTTTAACTGCCGGTCGTGTTAGACGTGTACGCAACGTTTTTATGCTACAAACAAAATTGTGCATTGATTACATACAAAAATTTGAAAATAAAATTTCAAGTGCAGCAGCTTAACTGATAATCGTTAGAAATTAATAAAAAAAAAAGTGATGTGCTGGCATTTAAGCTTCTTTTAGGAGCTCATTAAGGTTAGCGCCAACTAACTGGAAACACGTGTTTTAATTAATAATTAATTAAAAAAATATTATTTATTAGTTGCTGTCAAATGCCGCCTGTACATCACATAATTATAATGTTTTATAACGATGATAATTAGCCAACAACCAACAAAAGAGAAAGAAAAGTTTAAACAATTAAGGTGCAAAAAAATAAGTTAAAAATATAAATTAAAAAATAACTCTAAACAGGTTTGAACAAAATATTTCAGTTTCGGTTTTTTGCTTATAAATATGCATGAGAGTGAATAAACTTCTTTTTTGTTTTATTGTTTATAAACTAAGCGGTTAAAAGTGCGTGGTAGAACAAATGAATTAATAAATATTTAAGTTTAAAAAAGTTGCCTAAAATGTTTAAAAATAAATTGTGCTATAAAAGTGTCCATAAAAATTAGCTTGAAGCAGAAAAGATGCGCAAAAAGGCAGCTTATAAGAAAACAAAGGCTTGGCATCAGTAAATTAAGCTTTTAATTTAAATAAATAAAGTTTTTATAAACAATTTTTAAGAGAAAGTAAAATAAGCGGTTTGTGTTAGAAATCTCTTAAAAAGTTTGTCAGCTAAACGGCTCTTAAAATGAAGGAATAAAATAGTTAATACAAAATAAGAAATCTTTTTAAATTTAAAAGTAGGCTTGGTATCAGAATATTAAATTTTTATTTAAATCAATAAAAATATATAAATTTTAATTCAAAAGCTAGCTCAAAAATATTACAATATCATAAAAATTTAATTTATTTAGTTAAAAGCGATTTTCGGCACATGATCAAATAATTTTTTATTTAAACAAATAATTAACACAATTACACAAAAAGTTATGCGCACAAGTGCAATAATATAAACACTATATAAATATAAACAACTTTATTAAAAAAAGCTATTATAAATAAACATGTAATAATGACAAATGAATAAACCAAAAAAATATATATAAAAAATAATAAATTAGCGAATCAGCTACCATGAAAAACAAAATAAAAATAATATATTACTCTATAAATTAAATGAGGCTTGCCATAAACAATGTTTACAAAAAAGTAAATATAATTTACTGAATTTTTATTTATGCACAAATTAAAAACTGATAAACACAAAAATAAATAATATCATAAAATTAGGGATTTTGTTCTCAAATTTGTTTAAAACAATGAGCTTTGTTTGTTGCTAAGAATATATGAAAATGGGAATAAAAGCTAAAAAGTTATTAGGTAGCATTTAAAATAAAAAAAATCATTATTTTATATAAAAAATATTTAGGCATTTATTGGCAAGCACTGGGCATAGTAAATATTAAATTTAAAAGTGCGCAGCAGCTTTAAAAATTTACTTTTTTCTTCTTTCTAAAACTTTCCAATTTCTTTAATTTAAACCAGTGTTGCCCTATTTCGGTAAAAAAAAAACAACAAAATCGATAATTTTTATCGAAAACGGTTGCGCTGTTTTTAAAAATATTTTTATCATGGATTTTTTATATGTGCTCCAAAAACTCAGAACAGTTTTTCCATTCCGCCTGCAAAATGCTTTCTAGCGTGTTCCGAAAACTCAGAACTATTTTTCCATTCCGCCTGAAAAAAGTTTCTAACGTGTTCCGAAAACTCAGAATTGTTTCCGCCTGAAAAAAAGTTTTCTAAGGTGTTCCGAAACTCAGAACTATTTCCATTCCGCCTGAAAAAAGTTTTCTGAGGTGTTCTGAAAACTCAGAACTGTTTCCATTCCGCCTGAAGAAAGTTTTCTAAGGGTTTTTTATATGTGTTCTGAAAACTCAGAGATATTTTCCATTCCGCCCGAAAAAAGTTTTCTGAGATGTTCCGAAAACTCAGAAGTGTTTCCATTCCGCCTGAAAAAAAGCTTTCTAAGGTTTTTTCATATGTGTTCTGAAAACTCAGAGCTATTTTCCATTCCGCCTGAAAAAAGATTTGTAAGGTGTTCCGAAAATTCAGAGCAAAAGTTTCTAACGTTTTCCGAAAACTCAGAATTGTTTCCGCCTGAAAAAAAGTTTTCTAAGGTGTTCCGAAACTCAGAATTGTTTTTCCATTCCGCCTGAAAAAAGCTTTCTAAGATGTTCCGAAAACTCAGTACTGTTTTTCCATTCCGCCTGAAAAAGTTTTCTAAGTTGTTCCAAATACCCAGAACTGTTTTTCCATTCCGCCCGAAAAAAGTTTTCTAAGGAGATTATTTTTGAACGCAATCGTTGTGCAGATCTTTTCTTCTAAATATTTAGGGTTAGAAAAGCAGTTTTCGGAATAGTGATTTAATGAAGAGGGGAAATTTAATTAAAAAGTCCTAGGTTTAATAATAATGGGAAATTTATTAAAAAGTCCTATGATTGCCATCGAAATAAAGTGGCTTAGGTTAGGTTAGGTTAGGGCGGCAGTTGGGACCGACATCCCAACTCACTTAGGCCAAGGATAGGCCCTTTGTGGTAAATAAAGTGGCTTAACTAAGATGGGAAATTTAATTGAAAATTCTTATATTGCCATTGAAATAAAGATGGGAAATTTAATTGAAAAGTCTTTGGATAATCATCCAAATAAATTGATTTAATAAAGATGGGAATAATAATTGAAAAGTCCTAGGATACCCATTGAAATAAAGTGGTTTAATAAAGATGAAAATTTTAATTGATAAGTTCTAGGATTGCCAGTGAAATAAAGTGATTTAATAAAGATGGGAATTATAATTGAAAAGTCCTAGGATAGCCATAGAAATAAAGTGATTTAATAAAGATGGAAATTTTAATTGAAAAGTTCTAGAATTGCCAGTGAAATAATGAGGTTTAATAAAGATGGGAAATTTAATTGAAAAGTCCTATGATAGCCATTGAAATAAAGTGATGAAACAAAGATGGGAATTTTAATTGAAAAGTCTTAGAGTTGCCATCCAAATGTCAAATTTCTTATGATCGAGCGCTTTTACATTTTTTTAGCGAACATCGGCGAAGCCTGAGGAAATTATTCAATTATTTAAGTTAACATCATCAAAAAATCCCAAACACTTTTAAACAATTTTTTAACATTTACTTTGTCGTCGTTTACTTAGAACAACAAATTTTCGCTAAAAATCTACTCAATTAATTTTTTTTAAAACCAGTCACTAATTTTTAAAACTAGTCATTTAATATGTATTACAAAGCAATATGACATTATCATAGCCTTAGGAAATTTTTACTTATGCATAAATTAAATACAAATTAACAAAACTTTATAATTAAAACCGCATTAAATTCATTCAAATAAACTTTTTAATATGCCGGAATTTTTTCGACTTGAAAATTCTGCATAAATTAAAAAAAAACCAAAAAATTTCGAAAACAAACAAAACAAGTAAAAAATCAAAAAATAGAAATACAAAAGTGCTTAACAATATTTACTACAAATATTATATAAACAAAAACAAACAGTTTATAAAAATTATTTAACAAAATTAGGTCACATAACTATATAGGTGTTTGTACAATTAATTTGATATAGTCTGAGAAATTTTTGTTTTTAAAGCATTTGCTAAAAATTTGTTATTGTTACTATTTAAATGAGCTCCCAGTGATAAAATCTTATAAATAAACAACTTGTAGAATTTAATTTGATTTTTTTATTTGCTTTTGGCTCAAAAACCGGCAAAATTTGTTGTCATCTCAAGATTAACGCTCTTCTAAGCTATTTTTAAATAGAAACAAATAAATAAAAGCAAAAACAGCAGGAGGCGAGTGTCTTTAAGAAAAACAATATTAAATATTGCTTCTAATATGATTTATTTATACTATGTAGTTACCTAATACTAGTCGGCGCCAATTTTTGAGTGCTGTGACGTCAGCAAAAACCATTCAAGTGATTATTTTGAAGAAATTTAAACGTAATTTTTTCTATTGCAGTTCTGATTTGTTTTTAATTTGATTAAAGTGCAAAGCAATCGTATGCAATACAAAGTATTTTATATAGATTATATATATTTGCAAAGTTAAATGATCCGAAACGGGGCAGGTGTTGTCGATAAGTCTGTTAGAGCGTGCCAAAGCTTTATTTATTTATAATACGTTAATCGTCCATTGAATTGAAATGCTTTTCAAAGATGATGATTAATTTTGAATGCTTTGAATGCAGTCTTTGAGTAATCATCGGGGGCAATTGCAAATGCATTGGGACACATTATTGTCAGGAAAGGCTTCTGGAAAATAGTTGAATCTAAAATTTACAATTTTATGATAAATATTTTGAAGCCATTTTGGCTAGAAATTCGAATATCTATCTTTATTTCTAGGTCGGCCGTAACCCGAGAACGGATTGTCATGGCCACATGATGATGATGATGATTTTTATAACTAGATAAGACATAAATATCTAGTTAGGGTTTCCTTAGCTTTCATTTCGAATATCTTTAAAAATAGTTTCGTAATTGTCCTGAACTTTTTAGGATGTTTGTTATTCAAAAATGACATTAATAAACTGAAACAAATATTTTTTATTTGTAGAAAATTTAAGATATATTTTTGTTTGAACATCTGTTTTGGGTTTTTTCCTCTTGAATCCTAACATTTTACAAAAATTAAACAGGCAAATAAAAAGCTTTTTTGTTGAACTTTTGTGGCTCAAAATGTTCTTAGAAAATTTAAGATGAGCTAGACTAGATGACTGTCAGAAAAAGCTACAATTCAGTTTTTTCTCTTGTAAAACTTAGTCTTATGCAAAATCGTCATTAATCATCCAATACCAGCTTTTTTATATAACTGCCATACCAAACTAAATTTTTAGAAAGTGCCAGATTTTTCTTAGTGCTGCCTAAATAAAACTCTCAAAAACAGTGGCGGATTCAAGGGGTTTTCAGGTCCAAACCCCCACAAAATTTCAAAATTTGGGAAAAGAGTTTTTGTGGCCCTTGGCATACATACATACCATTCAAAGCGATAAAGTCCTCCAAGACTAAATCCTGGATCCTCACGTGCCCTGAGAGGTCCGAAATATAAGTTAAAAATACTCGGCTGAGTTTAAAAAGTTTCCAGTGCTTTGACTTTGATGCAAAACCAACTTTTTTATTGCCCTACCAAACAAAATTATTTGAAACTGACAGATTTTTCTTACTGTTGCTTCGGTCTGGTTGTGGCCCCAAAGTTGTAGAAATGGGTAGACAGTTTTTTGGGACTCTTGATATACATAGAATTTGAATTGATAAAATCCCCCTAAGACCAAATCCGGGATTCCCAACTGCTCAGAAAGTGCCTAATTAGATGCCCAGGGATCTCCAGATGTGTGTTTCCCTTATTCCTTTATTAATTAATTTTTATAAAATTTTGGGTTTTTGGTTTGGTAATCAAATGGCTTAATACCTAATTTTGATATACAAATTATTTGGCTTATTCTATTCCTCTCCAAAATGTTATGCCAATTCTTAACTTTTTCAATTTAAACACAATTTTAAGGGCAAGAATGCCCGAGTAACTGCGTGAGGCACCATAACAACATTGAGGTATAAATACCCAACCGAAAAAAATGTAAATGAATTGGTTACTTTTTACACTCGTTAATGCCAAACCAATAACAATTAGTTGTTCACCAGCGTCATATTGATTGGTTTTGTTTTCATAAAATAATTTTGATAAGCAAAAATGCCCTTCAAAAGCATAAAAGATAAAGGTTTGGCAGTTCATATATGTACTTACATTTTCTTATCTTTAACTGCCAAAAAATTACAATCGCAATTACATTTATAAAAAATTTACTTTTTGACACTTGTTTACAAACAGCTAGTGCTAGAAGTGACTTCGATAACTTCGATCGATACATCGATATTTTTTTGATCAACGATATTTCTGTTTCGATTATCGAAACATCCAGAGAAAGCGAGCGCATGTTTAGCAATACTAAAGAAGTTCTCTTAAATCGGAAAACGTTGACTTGAATCTATTTAATAACCATAATGAATGGATCTTAAATTAGTTTAAAGGTTATGAGACTGGAATTCTGGCTGGAACAGAATATTATTTGCTATAACTTACAGGCTCTTTAAAAAAAGGTGGTGTAAACTTTACATGTGGCAGAGGCGTCTTTTATGGACTTCGGGCAGCTGAATCCGAAGTCCAATAAGCCCCGATTCAATGATTCTTAGATAATATCCAAATTGTCTTGGTTTATGGAATTTTTTGGTGGTTATCCATAACCCATGTGTGAAGGAGTTTTTTGGACTTGGGATTCAGCTGCTCAAAATCCTTAAGGTATGCCTCTGTCATCTATTAAGCTTAGACCACTTTTTTTTGCATAACCTTTTGGATTAATATTTCTTTGCTTATTTTTCTATGAAATTAACTTATCATAACTTATCATAACTCTGAAATGTATCTTATCATAATATACAGGGGTGCAGAAAACCAATTCGATTTCATGGTTGTTAGCCATGTCTGTGGCACCAAGAATTGCAATTGCATCGAAATTGAATCGAATTGGTTTTCTGTGGCACCCCTGATAGTTATCTCTTGGTTTTTTTGTTAATTCAATTTCGTTATTTGGAAATATTATATAAGTACCGACCGAGGCCCACTCTGAATTAATTTAAACATTCAAAAAATAGCCGCCTCATGTTATTCGATGTATCGTAGCTAAAAAATATCGAAAACATAGATTTTGGCCAACATCGATGTTTCTCTGGCTCTGCAAAAAGCAGTTAAATTTCATAAAAATTTAGAAGCACTACAAAATGCCAAAAGCTGCGTACAGAATATGGTCACACTGGCAGATATAGACGCTTTTTACAACAATCATCATCATCATCGTATGGCCATTACAACCCGCTCTCGGGTTACGGCCGACCTCAGCAGCTCTCGCCAGGCGCCTCTGCTTTGCGCGCGCCTTCTCCAATTAAAAATACCAAGGGACGATAGGTTCCCCTCCACTTGATCTCTCCATCGGAGTCGTGGTCGTGGTTTTACAACAATGACCTGGGCAAAATTGCACTACTTTTCGTAACCAAGGTTCTGGCTGGGGTATAAATGCCCCTTTTTTGTGCGTTTATACCATTATGCGTTTATGCCCGAGAAAATAAACTCCCTAAAATATTTTTTTAAAAAGTTCTTAGTTGTATAATTTTTAAGAGATGTAACTATAATTATTACGACTTTTAAAAATCTTCAACGTAGTGCTCTATTTTCTGTTTTACACTACATGTTGGGCAATATTTTTATATCAAGAGAATTCTAGATTTCGATTATGCGATAAAACAAAGTTTAAGTGTACATATTGTATAAAAATACAAACAGACCTCATAAATTAAAGATCTACGTTATCTATTAGTTTTAATTTTGATTAAAACATCTATTATAGCCTTGTCTGAATACTTTGCTAGTTTAGGTCAAGACCATAGACGATTAGTACAGCTTCCATTTCTAGAATTTTCTCATCTTAAGTTTCTTTCTTATTATCTTTCTTTTACCAAATTCGCAACTTCGTTTAAAACATTTATTTTTCAAGAAACTTTGTTTACCAGTTTTACCAGATATTTCTGGTATTCCGAGTTGTTTAAACGTTTTGTAGAACTTGTTTTGGCTAATTATTGAAATTTTGGTATGCCTCACAGCTGTTTGTTTTAGTTAAAAATTTGTATTAGAAAGCAAAGCTTTACCTTTACCGTTAAAATTATACGTAATTTTTGAAAACTGGCTTTGATTTTTATGAATAACTATTTTTTTATATGATTTTTTGTTGATTTTTGTTAATCAATTAATTAATGTTGCTTTGTTAATTTATGTGCCTACTATTTATAAAAAGTTTTACTGTGGTTTCCATTTCACAAATGGTTTATCAATCGGAGGTCTTTAGACGCTTTTTGAGTACAAACGTGCTTTGTTTTTACTATAAACACTGATAAGACACTTTTAGAGCGACTTTTAGACCCAGCTGTGCTTTAATCTTCAGATCTATAAATACAAATCCCCTAGGGTCTATAGGGAGATAACCTCGGGCTATCAATAAACCATGATATACTAGTTTACAGTCTCTGTTACAAATAAATCAAATTCCAGCGAAAAGCATGCAAACATTTTTCGAATGGAACAGCTGGCAATAGAAATTTGTTTAGACTAGGTCAGTTTTTCACATAGAGAGGAGTCAACAATGCTCTAGCTAGTATATAGTATATAAAGTGGGGGCATGTTTTTCAGGGAATCCATATAAGTTTATATATATAGTAGTGCTCTTGTTGCATATAAACATTTTTAGAGATTAGCACGCAAAAGTTTTCGCTGGCAGTTGTTCAATATAAATATTGCAAGAATAACGAGAGTACTTAAAATACTTAAATACTAAATATAAATACTGCAATAAAAACAAAAGTACTTAAAATACTTAAATAATAATTTTAATATATTTGTTTAAAATAACATTTTGTATGTGAATGGTTTTGTGCCAGAAAACTTTTTCAAGTAAATTTTGACAGATGCACAGTTGGCGCAAAAATTATACGTACAGTTTTCAATTCTTCTGTTAAACTTAGATTCTTGATATCTTCTTAGCTTTTCTGGCCATTCTCTATATTTCCTTCTAAGTAGGGAAAAAATAAAAACTCTCAGACTGCTTCTGGTACCCAATTTCCCAATTTTTTTTTTAATTTTGGCTCATTGTTTTCTAGTAATATCGGCCAAAAACAAACTATTCAATATAGTAACACAACATTTTGAACTCAACTATAAAAATTTTGTACTTCCTTTATATATTTTTTTTAACATTTACCAACACTAGCTAGGCCTGCTAGTTCTGGGGCGCCTTTCGTACAGGACCTCCAAATAAAGCTATTATTTCATAAAAATAAGAAACAAATGTTTTTCTACAGGCAAGATATGAAAAGAAATAAAAAAATATGAAAGAAAATACTGTAAAATTTTCAGACCAAAATAATTGGAAGTACCTGAAACCCAAAAAAAAGTGTTTTTGTGGTGATCACTGCAGTCATCACTCAGATCTGAGATCGAAAACGCAAAAAATTATCAGGATACATCAAGAAACTTTATTTAAATTTAATTATCGAAAGTAGCATCTTAAAACTCAAAACTATTCGCACAAAATTTCACTATTTTCACTTCATCCAAAGTAAGAAAAATATCACTGATCAGTAAAGCCCTTCTCAAGTTACAAAGATTATCGATTTCAAAATCAATAGAATAATTCCAAAAATCTAAGTTTTATTGCAATTCAAAACTATTAGTTCGCAAAAAATAATATTCAGTACATCCGTCGGATGGACATATAATAAGTAAGACTACTATCACCGATCAGTAAAGCCATTCTTCTAAAATTGCAAGATGGCCGAATTCCAAAAAAGTCTTCCGAGAAAAGCTCGATTAAAGTTTTGCCAGAAACAATTTAGTAAAAAAAATTATGAATAAGTCCGAATAATCTCAAATTTATTGCAATTTAAAACTATTTGTTCGCACAAAATGTATATTCACTTCATTCGTCGAAAGGACTTAGAATAAGTATGAAAATTCTTACTCATCAGTAAAGCCCTTCTGAAGTTACAGAGTTTAATGACTTCAAAAACAATTTTTCGAAAAAAGTGCAACTAAAGTTTTGAATAAAATTGAGTTAAAAAAATATATATTGAATTAGTTGGAAAAATCTTAAATTTATTGGTAAAACCGTTCTAAATTCCTTAAAAGATTCGCAACAAAATTTCACGTTAAAATTGTATATTCACTTCATTCGTCAGAAGGACATAGAATTAGTAAGAAAAAGCCTACTCGTCAGTAAAGCCCTTCTTCTCAAGTTACAAAGATTACCGAATTAAAAAATTATTTTCCGAGAAAATCGCGGTTAAAGTTTTGATTAAAATTAACGGCTTACCGGTAAATATCTCACTGATCGATAAAGCCCTTCTCAAGTTACAGAGATTACTAACTTCAAAAACCAATTTTTGAGAGTGCCTTCTACAATCATATATTAAATTAGTCAGAAAGATTTCAAGCTTATTGGTAAAGACGCTCTTAATTCCTTAAAAGATCAGAAACTAAAAAATATGCCTTAAAAATGGTGATAATTTGTATATTTTTTACCTTCTAAAATTTTTTTGATTTGTTGAGAACAGCAATACTCCATAATTTATAGTACGATTTTTCAAAAATTTTCGTAGAATACTTTTAAAATATTCCACCTTAAGAAATTTTAACTAGTTCTTTTCTCTTAAAAATACAATTTAACTTTTTAGTTATTTAATTTTTCGTTATTGTTAAAACTGTCTGTAGAAAAACCCATTAAAATTTTGTATAGATTACAAAAAAATAATGAAAAAATACAATCTTACGAAAACTACAACTATTTGGCAACAAGCTCAAGTTTTTTTGACACTAAAACGCCTGTAATAATTTAAATAAGTTTAAGATTGTCCAAAACCTATTATAAACTTTTTATTGGCTTATTTTTCAAGATATTTTCAACTTAAGGCCGTCTAGAGATTTCTGGCACGCCTCCTAATCTCTGTAAATGCGAATTTTTAAGTGAGCGTGCCAAAAATGAAAATATCAAAATTCTCATATTTACAATAACATTTAACAAGTGCCGCCTTGCATTTAAGCATTTCAGAAATTGTTTTTGTTTTTATTTCTTTGTTTTTCTTTTTTAAATTATATCCCAACAAATGTTTGCAATTGGCATGGCTTTTGTTTATGCCATAAAATATAACAAATAATTCGTCTGTTTGCCTGAGAAGCCGGTTGAAAAACAAAACATACAACAACAACAATAAGAACGAACACCTAACTTCCTCTTTCCATCGTGCCCCTAACGAGTATACGAAACCAAGAGAAATAAAAACAAAACCAAAAAAAAAAGCATGCAAAAAGCTGAACAAGAAACACATTGAGGAAAAAAGAAATTGCGCAGCACAAAAATTCTCCTCTGCTGCTCGTATTTCTTGCTTGAGGTTTTATTTTCATTTTTGGACAACAACAACTACACACTCACGCACACACACACAGACGCATAAGCTTTTAGTAAGGGAGGGATGTAGGGAGGTTGGGCTGTGGTTGCGCCAAGAGAGGGTGTGTTTGTGTGTGCGTGTGTGTTTGGGCAAGAGAGTGGAGAGAGTGTGTGCAAATGATAGTAATGCCGGCTGGAGAGCAAAATATTGGCTGCGACGCAAAAGAACCAACGGCCAAAGCCAAGACAAGAAAATTACACTTCTTTGGTAAGCCGAAGTTTGAATACTCTTGGAATGGATTATGGTAAAGGGGCATATAATAAATTTTGGAAATGCAAAAAAATTATTGTTGCTTCTGTGAGGAATTTTCCATTTAACACAATTACTTCCTAAATTATATAAATAAGATGGTGCATATAAAGAGAGGGTCGAAATGTCGACAAATTACAATGAATTAAATAAAATATGAGTATATTAAAATTGTTGATGTTCTTGGGAGGAATTTTAATGCATATAAAGCGTCGAAGTTTTGTCGATAATTTAAAATTAGTTAAATAAAACCAAGTTAGGTATTTTTATTTACGAAATTATGATTGATTTTCTTAAGTAAAGATTAAAAACTATTAGAAACTTAAAAGTCAACCTTTTTTATATATATTCAAAAATGTTTGTATATTCTTGAAAATGTATCTTATATTGCGAATAAAAATGCTAACTTATTTTTTCTTTCTTCAGCTATGTAGCTTTGGGACCATCCATAAATCATATTTTTGAAGACTTTTCATATAATTTTTGTGTCTCCTTCTTCAAAAAATATTGGTATACACTAAAGAAAAGAAGAATTAAAATAAAAAATTATTTGTCTGCAGCTGTAGTTTTGACATCATCCATAAATCAGATTTTGAAAATTTTCCATATAATTTTTGTGTCTTGTGACGCTTTGCCAGACCCCCTACCTTCTCCCTGAAGCGTTAGATAGTTTATTAATGATTCCTTTTAACACGACTTTGACTTGGAATTATTATTATTTTTAAGCTGATTAATTTTGGTTGAAGAATTTTTTTAAAAAACTTGTTAATGAAGTTAGATTTTGTATTTACGCAATGATAATTTTATAGTTGCTTTTCTTAAGTAAAGTCTAAAGTAGCTACTAAGGATAAGAAGGAAGAAAGAAGTCACCATATTTTTTTTATAATTAAAAAATGTTGATATATACTAAAAAAAATATAAAAATTAAATGGTAAATTAGTTTTTCTTTCTTCGGCATAGCTTTCAACACGCAAATAGTTGTGAAAAACGGTTGACTTGGATTTTTAAGCCGATTAATTTCGGTTAAAAGAATTTGTGAAGAATTTTTTTTGAAATTAAATTTTTTATATACGCATAATATGTGCTTTTCTTAAATAAAGTCTAAAGTAGTTACATAGAAGTCAACATCATTTTTTTATATTCTCTTTCTTTAGGCATAGCTTTAAGCTGATTAATTTCGGTTTAAGAATTTGTGAAGACTTTTTAATTAAGAGTTATTTTGAGTTGCCAGAAAATTAATAATTTGCCTAACCAAATTGGGCTAGTTGCAAAATAGCTTATGCAAACGTTTTTTTGCTTCAAAACCGATTATTTGCCTAAAGTATTCTGTTTCGTTCAGGCATAGCTTTAAGCTGATTAATTTCGGCTTAAGAATTTTTAATTAAGAGTTATTTTGAGTTGCCAGAAAAGGAATAATTGACATAACCAAATTGGGCAAGTTCCAAAATAACTTTAGCAAGAGTTTTTTTTGCTTAAAAACCGATTATTCCCGTAAAATATTCTGTTTCGTCTCCAAAGGTTTTACTTTCTTTTGGCACAAGTTTTATTATAATCTCTTTCATACATACAAAGGTATAATAATGTCGTGCAAAGATCGAGGTTTGGCAGACCCCATACCATACGTATATATTTTCTGGAGCAAGACGAACAGCCAAGTCCATTAAGCCTTGAGTGTCTATCCGCCTGTATAAACAAAGTGATCTCAGAGAATATAGTAAACAGAGCGGCTTTTTACCAAAACAACATTATCTATACGCAGCCAGGGGCGTAGCGAGGTGAGGGTATGGGGGCGTGACACCCCCCCAAAATATACAGCAGTCGGCAAATCTCGGATATTTCACGTAATATTCGAGAAATTCTAATTCAGAATTGGTTATTTGTCTGTAATTTGTTGAATCGAGTCGGCATTTTGAGGCTCATTACCCCCCACATTCAACGTTCTCGCTTCGCCACTGTACGCAGGTTTTTTGAGTCATGTCTATATCTTGTTCCATTCTGACATAGGATAATTTCGATGTCCGCCTTTCATTAGCTAACTGTGGATGAAAACTAAATTATTATCCGGCTAATTATTACAAAACGAAAATTTTTACCCAGAACTTTATTTTAAATTTCTTCTTAAATCTTCTCAATTTTCGATTTTTAAATCCTATACCTACCCTAATCAATTAAAAATTTTAATCTTTTCACTTTAAACAAGTATTATGATTTGAAACAAAAACGATTTTGGAATACGTTCTTGCCTAAAAATGGAAGAAAAATTATATTTGCGTTTAAGCCAGTGCCAATCATAGATTTGCATATAAAAATTCGATTTTTCTATTTTATACATTTTTGAAAGATTTCCTAAAAATAAAATATAAATTATAGCAGCTGATAACATTTTGCTTACAAAAGAGAGGCAAGAATTCTTAAAAGAATTGGAAGGAAACTCTTAACAAAAAAAATTTTTAATTTTAATTTAGAAACCAAGTATTAAATAATTAAAGATTTTCCTACAAAATATAAATTAAAGCAGCGGAAAAAATGTTGATAAAATAGAAGGGGCAAGAAGTTTTAAAACAATTGGAAGAAAACACTCTTAATAAAAAAGTAAATTTTAATTTAGAAACAAAGTATTGAGAAACTAAAGTTTTTCCTACAAAAATATTAATTATAGCAGCGGAAATAATTTTGCTTACAAAAGGGGGGCAAGAGTTCTTAAAACCATTAGAAGAAAACTCTCAAAAAATAAAAAAAATTAATTTTTAATTAAAAACAAAGTATTGAGAAGTTAAAGCTTTTCCTATAAATATATAAATTATAGCAGCCGAAAAAAGGTTGCTTACAAAGGAGAGGCAAGAATTCTTAAAAAAAATTAGAGACATCTTTCAACAAAAAAAAATTAATTTAAATTTAAAAACAAAGTATTGAGAAATTAACACTTTTCCTAAAGAATTATAAATTATAGAAGCGGAAAAAAATTTTCTTACAACAGAGAGGCAAGAATTCTGAAAACAATTGGAAGAAAGTCCCAAAAACAAAAAAATTTTATTTTAATTTAGAATCAAAGTATTGAGCAATAAAAGCTTTTCCTAAAAAAAATATAAATTAAAGCAGCGGAAAAAAGTTTTCTTACAATAGAAATGCAAAAATTCTTTAAAAAATTGTTAGAAAATTAAAAAAAAAACTTAATTTTAATTTAGAAACAAAATAGTTAGCAATTCGTAGCTATACCAAATTATTTTTATTCCATTTTAAAATAAAAATAACTCAATCAAAAGAAAAACAACTTGAATGTATTGAATACTCTATAAAAGATTTTAATCTCCTATTCCAAATTAAATTAAAATTTCTTCCATATGTTTTCAAGCGACTTAAGAAAAAAGAACGTATTCCATAACAAGAGTATTAAAAGTAAGCTACTTACAAGTCAACTTGCAGATACATTTTTTATCTATGAGATAACATATTCAACTGTCGGACCGTCATCTGACTAAAGCTCAAGTGGGAAGTTTGTTTTTTATAGCTCTGTGAATGGTTACGTATCACGTTAAGGCTTTCTAGTATATCTTTCTAATGCGTGCGTGTTTGTATGTGCTTAGGTGTGTAAAAAAAAATAGTATCCAGAAGATAGAAATTCTTTCGGGTTCTTTAGTTTTGCCATATTCGCATAATTTAAGGCCGCTGGCTAATGTTTTTTTTAGTCGCATGACCTTGACAGTTTTTGTGACAGGGGCTAGTAGGGTGCTGTCCACTAGTGAATTTATTAGATAGGTTTTGGTTTTAGTTGCAGATACATTTGTGGATCATAAATTTGGATTTAAATGGAAAAGTTTTTCGTTAAGTAAATATATAAGTTTTGTGGGTAGTTTGCGAAAAGTACAGTGGGCAAAGAAATTATGTGCACACTTTTAAATGCTAAAAATTTATAGGACTAATTACACTGTACAACAGTGATTTAGAATATAGGGTGCCTTTTTGTCGCTTATTTAAACTTTTTTTTAAATATGATTGGGAATAATAATAATTTTCAAAGAGCAAAAATTATGCAGATAATTTTTTAGATAATAATAAATATATTTTTATAAAACGCGATAAGGTGCTTTTTGTTGCTTATTTATTTAATTATAACTTTTTTTAAAAATATATTACGGAATAAATAAAGTCAGAGCAACTGAATATTTATCGGCGAAAATAAGTGAAGCAGGTCGCTTTTTTCCATGCTTTCTCCTATTTTGATGAAGGTTTCTTCACTGCGAAGAGTAAATAGATAAGAGATTGCAAAAGACTTTCCACCCATGTTTCCATGGGGGGTTCCAGATCCGGATCTTTGGGAAGATTTCTTCACTTTGAAGAGTATATATATAAGAGCTCGCAAAAGAATTGCAACCCCATTTTTTCAACTATTGGGGAGATCAAGACTCGAAAATCCGTCACTGGTAAGAGCTATATGCGAGACTTCATAAGAACCAGGTGCGTATCTTGGATTTGGTCTTGGCGGGGTTGCTTCACTTGAAAAAGTATATATATATAGGAGGTCGCGTCCTTCAAAAGACCTTCAGTTCATTTTTCAAACTATTCGGAGAGGGGCTCCGGATCTGAATACCCGCTTGGGTCCGCCACTGCTAATGCGAGGATCCATTAATAGGATCAAGGCAGAAAGTTAACTTTGCTTTATTATTATGACTTTGAGTACATATTTGGTATTGCAAAATTCGGATTATTTATCGAGTTATCGATAACTGACTATTGGGTTTTTCATTTTTACACTATTTTTTGATAAGCCATATCTTCTAAACAAATAAAGATATTGATGCAATTTTATAGATAGATAAAATATTGATTTAAATAAACATTTTTTTCAATTTTTAAGATTTTTTTGTTGATTAAATTTTTTAATATTCAAATTCAAAAGTGATCTTCCACTTAAAAAAAAGAAATTAATGCAATTTTAAGCGCGGAAATTCACTGCACGATTCACTTATTTTCGCCGATATATAATAAAAATATAAGCGACTTATATAATCAGTTTATTCGTTAAAAAAATCTATAACACGGCTGAATTTTAATTATTTATTTAAGAAATTTTTATGAAAATACACGTTTGTTTTAATTAGCTCTAGAAAGATCTATATACCAATTTTTAAAGACTTTTGAATGCATTTACATGCCTGCTATTTGCATTAAAAGTTTTTTGTTTCAAGTCAATTTTTGTGGGATTTTTTTTTTTCGCTTTTAAAAAATACAAATTTACAACAAATTCATTTTAGAAATGTAAGCTTGCATCAAAGGTTAAGCACGCCCCAGCTAATCTTAGTCAGCTTACGAAATATAGTTTCTGAGGGCCTTGTGGAACGCCTCAAAAACCAGTTACAACAATAAATCCATTCATTTTGAGTCACATTCGAAAGGTCATTGTAAAACTGACCTGTTGTTGTATTAATTTTTTATTTTTATTATTTTTTTTATATTGTAAGCAGCTCTGCCCTTTTTGGGTTCAGTGAACTTTTCAACTCGTAGATAGTTCCAGCACTTTTAAGCTGTTTGCACTTGAATTATATATATATGCCTTATATGTACTCTATATATTATATTATATAGATATATATAGAGTTAATACCGCTAATGGCAACATCAGTCATTTTTAATTTGTGTGCAAAAAGTTTTCTGATTTTGGTTACGTCAAAGTTTCCACATTTTTGTTATTCATTAATCAATTTCGTAATGTTTTGTCGACCTTTGAAAATTGTTTTTCATACGAAATTTTTTTTGTTTTTCGTTTTTCCCATTTATATTGGCTAACCAGCTTTCGTTTCACTTATAGATACAGAGATCTAAAGCTGAGCTTGAGAATTGTGTCAAGTTTAGGAACTTACTTAAACGGCAATTAAATTTCTGTAAAATTATTATTATTTTTGTTGTTTTGATTATCAGCTATAATAATTTGTTGTTGTTACTTTAATTGAAACATGTTTTAAAAAATACATACCTATATATTGTTTATATTATATTATTGTTGCCTTTAATTAACAGTGCAAATAAGTTAACAGGCCTTAACGATTGTATCTCAACTTACATTTGATCTTGAGATATTTAGTATAAATACATATTCAGCAGTATGAAGCATCTTAAAGATATAGAGATATTTTTAGAGAGCACTTAAGCCTTGACGTCACGCTTCTGAACTGAAAATTTTTATTCTTTTTCTTAATTTTATTCTGCTCCTTTAAGTTATTCATTTTTGCTTAATTCCTCTTTCTTAACATAATTTTTTACTTTTTTGTGCATAAAACTTATTTTGCAATTCTTCTCTTTTATATACTTCTTTTAATTTACATAAGTTCACGCAATTCTTATTCTTAACGTAAGACATATTTGAAAGAAAATATAAGTAAATTAATTAAAATTGGAATATTAGGAATCCGAAAATATTGGAAAAAATAGCAAGCTATTGGAAAATAACACTAAAATAGTTTAGAGAGAAATTGTTCCGATGAATGCTTAGAATAATTAAAACCAAAAATTGTATGAGATTTTTGAAAATTGTTCTCTACTGCGATATAAATGATTCTGGTAGCCATTTCTTATAAATAGAAAAGTCATAAAAAGTCATTCAAATTTCTAGACATTCCAGACCGAATTGTTTCCTTAGAGGAATCCACCGAGAGGGGGTTTGGTTTATTTTGCTCTTGGGAACCATGATATAACATTTTATACCTGCTACCAGGCACCTCTGTCCATGGCTCCAAAGGAGCAGCACCAGACTTGGAAATCCGGATACTGCTGCGCAGTTGCGTCAACTTGACCGTACACTGGCCTAAGCGTCGAAGGAGGACAAATGCCTGACTCTGGTTCTTGAGCCAGTACACAGTCCATTGCCCACCCGGCACCATTTTGGTGGGTTCAGCCAGAGGATTTTCGCCAGCCCTTATGGGATAAATTTATAAGCAATAGTTCCGAGGGTAAACAGAAAGAAGTTTAATATTCCCAAGAAGTAAATATAATTTTCAATTAATAAAGCCTTCATATGGTTAGCACCATATTTATATTGAAACTGCTTGAAGAAGAGGTTCCATAACTTACAAAGTTCCCGAGCTATTAAAAAGATTTACTTTGAAAAAGTTAATTTTGTACATAGCGTCGGGCTACAAAAATCGGAAGCTCTTTTCAGGTATGACAAAATTTTGGCTGTTTGGTTTCTTTAAAGACAATCCATACAGCTAGACGGATATTCCAGCAGATCAACATGACAGATGTATATGGCTGAATCGGATTTTCGTATATTTATATGGTCTTATAAAAAATGTTTATCTCAATATAACCAGCATTAGTCATTGCTTTTATTGTCATTTTCCAAAAAAAGGGTTACAGTTTTCGATGTCTATATATTTCTTCACGATTTGAACGTTCTTTGCTAATATCCTGCAGTTCATAAGCCGGCCTATAAACTAGCTTTTTCTTGGCCTCATCATACACTAACAGATCGGGATTTACATTAGTGTTGTTCTTATCCCCCAACGAGGTATAGCCCTTATCATACAAGCTGCAATATGGCACCTCATTTCGAAGCAAATAATTCCATATATCATTATAGTTCCAATCAAGCAAGGGTAGAATGCGCGTTAGTGGGGGCCAACCCTTGTCAGTCGGCGATATATCTTTGAAATTAGCGCAGCAAGGATCGCTGCGACGACTGCCCAGCAATACCGCACGTACTTTTGGAAAATCCAACAAAGCATCTTCAACAGCCAACTGAAGCGATCCATGATAGCGATTTAATTTTATTTGGTAATATCGAGCAGAATCATCAATAAACTGCTCGATTTCGTCGAAGGAATCCAAGGACTTGACATACAAGATGGTGGCTTCAACTGCATCTTCATTATAATATCCAAGAGCACTGTGCAGTCCTTGCCGCCATTGAAGCACAATATTAGCTCGTCTGATTTGAAGATCTTTAGAGCACGCTTCATAATTTCACTGGTCTGCTGGAGCTTAAAGGCTTTTTCTTCAGCTCCTGCTCTTTGAGAAGGTTTCACATTGCAACGGCTTTTGATATGAGGACGAAAAAATTTATAAAAAGTATTCCAAATTTTCATGTTTATTTTTTTTGTGTAGAGTGAATGAAAATTAAAATATTGTCAGCAGTTAACTTGGATTAAAATTACCCAAAATCTTGAAGATTCATTGTATTATATTATGATGATACAAATATGTCGTAATTCTTCTCCATGTGCTTCCTTAAGTAATTCTTCAGCTGAAATTTTGTTGACGTAATTCTTCTAAACGTAAGTCTTAAATTGAGCGAGCAGCGAGTTAATTAAATAGAAAATGTTTTTATTTGACGTAAATGATCTGTTCAGAAACCTGGAAGAATAATCAAGAACATATTTACGTAATTCTCATTCTCATTATTTTTCTTCTTTACGTAATTTTCTTTCTTAAACTAAAAGCAACATATTAAGTATAACTAACTTTTATGTAAAGTATATTATAATAATACTCATTCTTACTGTACGTAATGCTTCTCCATATACTTCCTTACGTAATTCTTCGGCTGTAGTTTTGTTTACGTAATTCTTATCGTAAGTTTTAAACTTAGCTGACAGTGAGTTAATTAAGTAGAAAATGCTTTCATTTGACGTCACTAATCTGTTCAGAAACCTGGAAGAATAATCATGAACATATTTACGTAATTCTCATTCTCATTATTTTTCTTCTTTACGTAATTCTATTTCTTAACTAAGCTAAAAGCGAGATCATTAGGTAGAACCATAGTCAATAATCTGTTCAGATGCCTGGAAGAATAATAATGAGCATATTTACGTAATTCTCTTTCTCATTATTCTTCTTCGTTACGTATTCTCTCTCTTAACTGAGCTAACAATGAGATAATTAAGTAGAACTATATTTTATGTCACGTCAATGATCTGTTCAGAAACTTGGAACAATAATAATGAACATATTTTACGTAAAATGCTTTCTCATTATTATCTTTCATTACGTAATCTCTCTTAACTGAGCTAACAGCAAAAATATTTGAGTAGAACTAGCTGATTATAAACGTGGAAGAATAATTATTATATTTACGTAACTCTCTTTCTTTTATTCTTCTTCTTTACGTAATTCCCTCTTAAATGAGTTAACAGGAGATAATTAAGTAAAACTAACTTTTATATGACGAAATGTTTTGATCAGAAATAAGGAAGAATAATTATGAACATGTTAAAGTAGTTAAGCTTCTCATTATTCTACTTCTCTACGTAATTATCTTTCAAGCAATGCGTACGTTTTTTACGTAATTCTTCGTTTTTGCCAAATTTTTCTTCTAAACGTAAATATTTATGCTATTACGTTTAAGATATTGAAAAGAGTATAAGAAAGATTTTTCATTTGGAATCTAACATCTGTTTTATGTGACGTAAGCAATTCGTTCCAAATAAAATTATATTAGTTTGTTAATAAACATGTATACCTACTATTCCTAAAATATATGCTTTTTTCAAGCTTAAATTTTTCCCAGCACAATGTAAAAGTTCCATTTAAAAAAAAAATAATAATATCCTTGATAACAATCCAACAACAATAGATGTAGAAACCATTGTTATCCTAATCAGTTGACAACAAAAGATTTGAAAATGAGAAAAACGTTCATATGTTGTTTGCAAATAGGAAGACAAAACCCATTTTATGCAAAGTCATTTGAAATATGCCAAATGAGAATGTGGCCAAATGTCATTCTGGCTTGTTGGCTTTCGACGGAAGTTATTTTTTTACAGATAGAAATGTAAGTTGAAATAGGGAATAGAAAATGTATAGAAGCGGAAATTAATCTTTGAATGGTCTTCTAAATGTTAAAGGTTAAGACAAATATTTGAAAGTGCATTTAAAGATGATGTAAATGCAAATGGTTTGTTGGGGTTACTTTTTTATTTAGCAAATAAATAAATAGGAAGTTTTATCACTTGGTTTGACGCGCTTCGTGTATGTGTATAATCGTTTATTATGCAAATAATTGTGTTTTGGGCATTTTAACTTTTTTTTAGTGTGAACTATCGTTGTTGATTCAAATAAACGTTTTAAATGCCAATAAACGCTTTTATGCAAATAACTGTTTTTAAAGAAAATAGAAGTTTTTAACGCGAATAACTTTGCTTTTATATAAATTGCCATTTTTGATGCGAAGAAACGTTTTTATTCATAAATAAGCGTATTAAATGCCAATAATATATTTTTATGGAAATAACCGTTTATGATGCAAATAACAATTTTTGATGCAAATAACTAACTTCTATGTGAAAGTTTTTAATGCGAAAAAGTATTTTAATTCGCCAGTAATTAAAAAAAAAAAAATTTTAATTTATATTTGGACCATTTGTGTTCCCAAAATGCGATCCTGTCGTGTTTGATGCAAAGTATTGTTTCTAAATGCAAGTTAACTACTTTAGATCATAAAAATTATCCTAGTTTGTCTAACTTTAAAATTTTGCAAAATTTTCCTAAAACGGAAATGTAGCATTATTCAATATTAACCTAACTCTTGCAAAAAATGCAAATAAAAGCTCTTAATTTCTTTCAAAAATTCGTGAGAAATGTTAATAGATGTGGGGACCTGCCATTGCAAAAATAAAAATAATTTAAATTCTTTTATTCAATACCGAATTAGCAATTTATATGGTTTCATAGCTATCAGTTATGAAAAGCGATTTCATAGCTTAGAGCTTTTTATGGTATTGCTGCTCACTAAAAAGTGCCTTTAAAAATACGTGTAAGTTTGAAATTTACATAAAATAAATTCGTACTTACATATTTAAAAATGTAGCCCGAACTTTGAAGGGTACAATACCGATTTTGATGAATTTTCTCAATAAATTCAGGGAATTTTTCTTTCAAAGTGTTTTATGATGACGATAATAATTTTTATTCAATTCCATGTTAAAAGAAAATTCAAAAAAATTTAGTTTGGGTTTTACTATGCTGATGGCCATTCAATTTTGAGTCAAAATGAAGCGAAACCCTCTTATAACGAAAATCACTTTGTGTGAATTAAGTTCACATAATTTTGGGTTCAATTCGCAAAAGTTTTACCTAATCTGTAATTATTCTACTAAAACAACTACAAATGATAGAGTATTAAAAATATACTGTACACATTCGATTAACCCTCTTAATCTCTGTTAATACTATATTTAGTAAATATACCTAGTTAAACCTAATATTTAGTTGTACACTTCAGTGAATAAATACACTACAGTCTGCACCCACTTAACCTACAATAAGTGGGCATTACTTGAGTCCAACCTGTACAAAAGTATTATGATTGGCAATTCTCGAATGTCCACAGAGTAGAAAATTTATTTTACGCTTTAAGTAAATACACGTTCTTACTATTATACAAGCAAATTGTATATCTAATATTGTAAATAAAATGTCATTCTATAAATTTACACAAGTCAGATTCCTACATCCCCACTTATATACAAGTACCAAGTATATAGAATGCAATCACAACAAGTACATAAAGATACAAGATACAAGTTTGTAAATTTGCAAAATTATTACTCGGAATAATCTTGAGATTTCTCTATAGCAATTACTTAACTGCACACTTATTGTTGATAACAATATGAATATGAATAATAATAGTATAAATAATAATTGTGTGTTTGCTTTATTTGTTTGTTTATCGTTAGCAATATTTAAATTTATTATACCTTATAGCAACAAAAACACAAACAAATTAATTAAATGTTACTCTGAGTACTTTACACTGATTAATGTTTGCAATTGCTAAATATAAATATAAATATTTAAAAATAAATACATGTAAGTACAAATTTATTTTATGTAAATTTCAAATTTACACGTGTTTTTAAAGGCACTTTTGCAAATTTCAGCGAGCAGCAAAAGCTCTAAGCTATGAAATTGTTATTCATAGCTGACAGCTATAAAATCGTTTAACATAGCTGACAGCTAAGAAACTAGCTAAATTGCTAATTTAATATTGAATGAAAGAATTTCAATTATTTTCATATTTCCAAAGGGAGATCCCCGCAACTAAAACCATTTATCACGATTCTTTGAAAGAAATTAAAATCATTTATGGTTTTCCTATATATTGTTTTCGAAGATTCGGTTTTAAGAAAATTGGTCAAACTTTCAAAGTTAGACAAACAGGATCAATTTTATGATCTGTGATCAAAAAGGAAAGTAGTCAATGTGCGTTTAGAAACGATACTACTTTGCATCAAACACGACAGTATAGTTCCTTGGAACACAAAATGGTCCAATCATAAATTTATTTTTATCAAAATTTTATACAAAATTACGTTATTTGCATCTTAAACAGTTATTTGCATATGGAAGATCCCCACAACTATAACTATAAATTACGAATCTTTTAAAGAAATTAAACTCTTTTATTTGCATTGTTTTGCAAGAGTTTGGCTGACATTGAAAAATCGTAACTTTCGGGCTTTAGAAATTTTTTCGAACTTTTAAATTTAGAAAAATTAGGATAATATAATAATAGTTCCTATGATTTGTGAAAAAAAGAGGAAAGCAGACAATTTGCATTTAGAAACGATACTTTGCATCAAACATTGTAGTACAGTTACTTGGATCAAAAACGATCCAAATGCTATATATAGATTTATTTTTACATCAAAAGCTGGCATCAAAAACTGTTAGTAGTGAATAAAAATGTATCGAAAAATCGATGAATCGAAGTTAAAAAATATCGAAAACATTGATGTTTTTTTGTATAATTTAAGAAACTAATGAGAATTTATCAAATCGATTTTTTTTTGTATAATCTAATAAAGTAGACCTGAAGCAAAATAAAGCGCATCTAGAAAAAAATTGTTTTTCGTAGTCTATGAAATCGGGATTTTTATACAGACGGGTTGAAATTTTTCTGGAGCTCTAACACTTTCGTGCTTTACTTTCTAAAAATAGTAACATCAACTCAATTATTAGCTATATCAATAGATTTCGAAAGGCCCTCTATCTAACAGATAGTCTATATATATACATACCTTTGCCTAAATTGAACTTATAAGTTTACCGATGTTTACCGATGTTTGCTTAGATTTAGATAGCTTACAATGTCTGTCACTTTTTAAGTGTGACCAGCTGCAAATTGTAAACATTAAATGCGCTCAAGGTCGAACCTTTGTACAACTCATATGTTAGTCTATCTGGCTTATCAGCAAAGTACAGACCCTGTTGTTATAATACTATATAAAAAAATCTATTTGTGTGCAAATTATCAGCATTTAAAGTGGGTGTGTTACATGCTCGCATAATCGTAAAAGTTGCAGTACTGGAACTTGGTATAAATATTATTTATGAACATTAATCACAACAACCGGAGAGCTGCGTGTTAAAATTGGCAAATTGTGTGGAACACTTTTCTTTTTTTATTTTTAGATAATATTTGCAATATTAAAAACCTCACGTTTTGTTGTCTAGGCGATATTACTACGCCTAGAGCTATCCATATTGGCATAGGACACAAATTTAGCTTAATTTATGGCTAGCTCGCGTTTATTATCGCTACTAAAACGTTACTAAAACGCTAGGTAGACGTATCAATTTCGCTCGTAAAAGTTGCTGTAAGTCTTAATTAAGCTGATTTGTTTGGTTGTTGTATTTTTAGAGCTCTTAATAAGCTCATTATTGTTGTTGTAGTTTTTATAAAAGTTTCAAGTTGATTTTGCGGGCGTGTTGTCAGGCCACAGGATTAAGCTTGGAAGACCTCTAACTGACAGAGCCTCAGATAAGCGGTTCAAGGACGTCAAGTTTTTTTTTCTTGTTTGTTTTTGCTGCCGCGTTTTGTTCGCGTTTATTTTTATGGGCTTGAACTGGGCGCAGTCAAACAAATTAACCGGAGAGTGAATACTAAGAAATGAATGTGACACCTGACTGACTACAAAAAATTCTGGGTTGGGGTCCAGCAGTTAAGGCCGGCATGCGCCGATCGTTAAAAATAACTTGTATAATGTATAGGAAATGTGATTGTAATAAAAGCATAAGATAATATGAGAAGAGTTCTTGAGAGAGCCGTGATTGATAAATCTTTTGTGAAATAGTTGATGCGAGCTTGAGTTGAGGGCTAAGAAGTAGAGTTGGGCATCGATTGGACTTAAAATCGTTATAATCGATTCGATTTAAAATCGTTGTAATCGATTCTATTTTTCTGACAATAAAATCGATTCTTGTTTATTGGGCATTCGATCTTTTATGGACATTATTGCGAATTAATTTGTAGACGCAGAAACACCAAGAACAACAAGAATCAAAATCGCCGCAAATCTCAGCGATTTTGATTCTTTGAGTCATTTTAAGCATTTAAACTATGTGTTTAGAATGAATTTCGAGTCTAGAGTTACCAAACTTTCACATTAGATCCCATATTAATCCATAGGAGACAAGTTTATTTTATTTTTTTGACATCGGGGATAAATTATATAGCTCCCATGGGGGTGTTTGAGACGACCTCGACAAAAAAAGCGTTTTAGATGAATAATTCGTTTGTTTATAAAGATGTCGTAACCAAATTTGGTATTCGAAAGTTTTTTATAGCTTCCAATCACTGTACCAAATTTGATCGAAATCGGTTGACTATATCATATAGCTCCCATAGGACCGATGGGCCAAAATAACTTTTTAAAGAAAAATTCGCTATATTTCGTTTTTTAATAAAGATATCGTAACCAGATTTAGCGTTTGGAAATTTTTTAGACCACTTAATGTGCCAAATTTGAACAAAATCGAGTTGACTATATCATATAGCTCCCATAGGTCCGATCTTACAAAAAATCGATTTTTTAACAAAATTTGTTGTGTTTCGTTTGTTTGTTTAGATATTGGGACCAAATTTGAGCATTTTAAGCACTGTACTAAATTTAATCCAAATAGTTTGACTAGATCATATAGCTCCCATAGGACCAATCGGTCCAAAAACACGTTTTTTATACAAAATTCGATGTGTTTTGTTTGTTTGTAAAGATATTTGAAATAAATTTGGCATTCAGATCTTTTTTAAGGTCACTGCGTCAAATTTTATTGAAATCGGTTGACTATATCATATAGCTCCCATAGGAACGATCGGTAAAAAAAAAATGTTTTGCTTAAAAATTCTTCTGTTTTTGGTTTTTTGTGAAGAAATCGGACTTTATTACAAGCTAGTGGTACAGGGTATCCTAAAGTCGTCCGCGCCCGACTTTACGTACGCCATTTTTTTTAAACAAATTCTGACTTAAATTTAATGTTTTTCTGAATTATGAGTCAAACGAATTATTAATTTTTTTTTCATTTTATAAAGTTTTGAATTTTTGTTTTCGCTATTTTACATTATAGAAATAAATAAAAGTGAATTTAGTATAAATATTCTTCTTTGTATTGTAGATTTCCTTCCCTGTGATTTTCTTCAGTTTTAATTTGTTAGCACCTACCGTTTTAGCTCGACTAATCGATGAAATCGAATTTTGGTGAGAATCGGTTGAAAAGGTCGAGCCAAACGCTACCAAGAAGTAAAAGTTTGTTAATGCTTGGTATATGATATTTCCATTTTGGCGTGACGTTACGTTTGTAAAGTTTCTGCCCAAGGCTCCCTATATAAAATACAGTTGCAATTTCTTTTTGAAACCGAAAACTCTATATTCGAACCCGTTTCTTGTTCATGTTTTGAGATCTTACTGCCAATTTTTTCAAGACTTAGATTGATGAATTTCAGCATAGGCTTCTACATACTTTTCCGATACTTTTTAGATATAAATTTATTAAATATCTCAGTCGATCCTATTTGAACTTTATTTGAGCTAATTTTCTGATTATCCATGGAGATAGATTGTTAATTTACCGTAAAATTAACTTAATCGGATTTGAGACAAAAAAATATCGGTATTTGGTTTTAATTTTTTTTTTTTTAATTCGATGAAAATCTAATTTTTATTATATTCGAGCAGAGTTGGTTGTTCATTAAGTTTGGATATTTTTTAAAAACGAAATAAATAAAAAATGTTTTTCATTCTAAATGCTGGAACACAGAGTTAGGCAAACCAATTTTTATAAGACAATAATTTTCAATAAAGGATAAAATTTTGAATTTATAAAAATTTAATTTTTAAAAATTCTTTGAAGATTTAAAAAAAAATATCCATTTATATTTAAAAAAATTAAAACAATTCGGGAGAAATTATTTAACATTAACATTAAGCTTAAATTGTAACAGAATACGCAATCTGTTAGAAGCTAATTGCTATGAAACACAAACTCTGTTAGCCTTATGCAACAGTAAGGTGTTAATGTTAAAAGCAAACGACCACTTTAGTTGGCCAGAACCCATATTCTAAAAGTCGTTAACAATTTTTTTTTTAACTGCAATGCATCTTAGAAACATAAGTCTGTAATGTTACTTACCAAAAATTTTAACAGATCGCGCCGCTGTTATGTTATAAGCAGTCATGTTACATAGGCTTAACATAAAATGTACACTGAACATAACATAGAAGCAGTCAAAGAAACAAAAGGCGTTAAGCAGAACATAGAACAGCAATTGAACACTTTTTATTTTAATCACTAAATCCAAGAAATTAAAATATTATTGGGAAATCGACCTCCAGAGCTAGGTCTGGAACATATATATATTTTAAAGTGATATTAACCGCTTTAAAAATCGAAATATTTAGTTATCAATAAATAATCAGTATTGTGAGAAAAAATTACTTTTATCGTCCAAAATTGTCAAACTTGGAGTCTCAATTTGTGTTTGATTAGAAAAATATTTAACCATATAGAAAAAATGTTAATAATAAAGACAACGACTGGGACCAGAAACATCTGCTTCTAATACAATTTTCTCAATCTCCAGCTGGCACAGATCTGTCAACTTATCCGACAGAATTGTAATATATTAGCATGAATAGCCAAAAATGAGTTCCTGCCTCTGATAAATTCTCATTATGTTCGTCCATTGACGTCAGTTTTCATATTATTGCCAAAATAAGTAAAATATATATACTCTATATACAATGTGTGTTACCTTGGCAAAGCCAGCTAATAAATTACTTGGTTACAATGCCAATAAAGCCGGCAAGGTTGTCAGTTTTGGCCAGCAGCAAATACGCTCTGCCAAATTGTAAGAACCTAAACAAATAATAGACCGCAAAAAGTTTATTTTGTTAAAGAGGCTGCTTTTCGACTTGATAAATATTTATAGTAAGAGGCATGTCATGACGACCAACATTCAATTAAATCGTAAGAAAAAGAAAAAAATTCAAATCCCAAAAACTCATTAGTTTGTTAGACTTTTGATGAATCGTTTCTTTGACGTCGAAAGTATTTACTATATAAAATTTGTTTGGTATCTACAGCGCGTGAGCGTAATTTGTTATGGGCTTAGGAAAAAGTCTAAGTCGTTATTGTTAAGTAAATATTATTATAATTAATATATTTACGTATATATAGTATGGTATATATAACCAAGTGTCAAACGCAGCTCACTTTAAGGCATGAATTCTTAATGAACTGCACGTAAAAATGCAAAATTGTCAAAGGCACTTTATATGACGTGTCTATATAAAGTCCGTGCTGGTAACAAAGTTCAGACTCGTGATAATTAAAAAAAATATATATACTATATATTATCCACTTCTATATAAACAACACAAAAACAAATTAAAAGTCGCGCCCCTTTTTTTCCGTATTAGAAAAATTATGTATTCTACTTTTAGTTGTTTAGTTTGTTTACCAATATATTTTGCTTTTAGGAGTATATTAGATTTAACTAAAAACAGCTAGATAAATAAATAACGGGTAATACCATAAAAACTTAATATGGCTATAAAAGAATTTAAATAAATTGCCATGTTTATGTTATTGTAACGCGTTAAGTGGCTTTTGAGCCCGTAAATTTAAGTTAACATCTAATGGCTGTAATCTTGTAAATCTGAGTCGGAGATAAGCCAAGAGAACAGGTCGGCGGGGTTTGAAGAAATATTGCACTTGGAGGTACCAATCTACCTCCAAGTGCAATATTTCTTCAAACCAAAAGTCTTCTAGGTTACTTTGGGAACAGTAAAAATTGGAAATTTTATTCTTGAACTTTATTTCTTTCATCGTTTTGTGCTGCATTGTTTTTCTAACTTTGGAATACTATTTCCCTAATATGAACCTGCTTAAGGCACTTATATAGCTGAAAGCCCAATTTTTGAGATTCCATAAAAAATCAGGAATTCGGATTTTTAAAATTTAACTCTAAATCTATCTTTTTAACTTATTCAAGCCTCTGTTTAGGCAAAAGATTTGTGATGGTTTCTTAACTTGAAGCTCAAAATTTAGCACTACGAATTTCCTTGTACATTTTATTCCAGTGTTTCGAAAAGTATTGTATAGGATGATTTTGGTCTTTCTCTTTTTCGGGGTCTCTGGTACCTGCTAACAAAAAAAATATAATTTTTTAATTTAAAAGACCTGTTCCGTACCAATAGAATTCACATGTTTCCCATATAGAAAATAAACTAAAATCACGCGGTTTCTATAGAATTTCTCAAATCGAATTTCTATATCGCTTAGAGAGTACGATTTCTTTATAATATATTATTTTTAAGAATATTTTCAGAATTTCAAACCAAATCTAAAAAATACAAATTTTTGGTTACTACAAATTTTTCAAATGTTTTTAAATTCTTCACTGATACTGCTAAGCTTAAAATATTGGGGAAAACTTTATTATTTGAAAATTATATTTAGGATCCATATAATAGTTAATTAAGAATAATTCAAATCGAATCTAAAGATTTACCAAAATGATGGGTCTTGATTTGAATTTTTTTTTAAATTTTTTATTTCCTCTAATTTCTTTCAATCTAAATTTTTTTTCACTAATGATACTGCGTAATTAGAAATTTTTGTGGAAACTTTAACATTTGAAATTAGTTTCAGAATCTATATCACAGATTAAAAAGCAAGCTTCCAATCTATAGATTTACCAAACTTTTTGGCCTCATCTTGAATTTTTTGTAATTTTTTATAATATGTTTTCTAAATTCTTTCAAAATCATATCTTCTTTTAAACTGGGAACAAGAAAATTTTTATTAAAAGCTTTGGAAATTAGTTTCAAATTAAAATTTAAACATTTGGCCAAATGTTAAGGCAGCACTTCTTTTTAATATTCTCTATATATAAGGTTTTTCCTTTGATATTCGAAAATTTGATAATGTAGGATGCTGATCATCCATATTAAAGATTATACACGGAACTAAAAATCGTATCAAAAGAACTATTAAGATTCTTAAACAACTCTTTTTTGTTTTTATTATAAAATCTTTAAATTTTGAGAATAAGTTTTAGAATAAATATGACAGATTATTATAGGAACTCCAAATCGATTCTAAAGACTTACCAAAGATTTTGGCCTCGATTTGGCTTTTTTTAGTTTTTCTAATTTTTTTCAAAAACATCTCTTCTTTTGAACTGCGAATCTAGGAGATTTTTATGAAAATTAGTTTTGAATTAAATTGAAATTTTTTTTTCCTAAAATGTTGTTTCATTTTATGAACAACTTTGATTTAAATTTCAGGATCAATATTATGTTATATATTATTCACGGAATTCTGAAATGAATCGAGAGAATTGTTAAGATTTTTAAACATCATTTTTGTTTTTATTATCAAATCTTTAAATTGTGAAAATTTGTGTCAGAATCGATATAATAGAATACACTATTAAAGAAACTCCAAATCGAATTTAAAGCATGGCCAAAATTTTCAGATATCACTTGAAGTTTTGAAATTTTTTATATATTTTATGATTCTATCTTTTCTTAAAGTGCGAAATTATTATTTTTAATGAAAAGCCTTGAACTATAAGAAATAATCTGGAATTTCAAATAAAATCCAAAGAATTTTTACTATAATCTTCTCTTCTACAAAAATGCAAAATCATGAAAAACTTAAAGGTATAGGCCGCAGGAGAACATAGGAGATACTGGTTCTCCCTTCCGGGGCTTCGTCAAGCAAAAGTGCTTGTCAAACCTCTGGATGCAATCAAGACAAAAAGTCTCGGCAGAGCGGACCTAAAGCTCCTGGTAGCTTACCTATCTGGCCACCACACTGTTATATATCATCTTAGGAAAATTGACCTATCGGACTCTTCAGAGTGCAGGCTCTGTCTAGAAGACGATGAAACCACCAGGCATATTCTCTGTGACTGCCCAGCGCTGGTATGGGACAGAGCCTGTCACATGGGAAAGGAACGGATTAGTCCCTTCCATCTCAGGTCAACACCAACAAAAGATCTACTGATATTCATGAGGAAAGCGGAAAGTCTTTTGTTTTAACCTTACGGTATGGTACAAGAGACCTTTTGGTCGCAGTGCCCCACCTCTCTGTGAGGTACCCTTTTTGGAAAAAAAAAGCTATAAAAATTTGCCTAAGTGAGTTGGGATGTCGGTCCCGGCGGCAGTTGGGACCTAACCTAACCTAAAAAGAATTATCAGAGTTTTTTATCACTATTCCAAATTTTTTTTGTAATATTTATATCTTCTAGTTTCTTCACCTAAATTATGAAAATTAGTTTCAGAATTCAGGATTATTTACCTAATATTACTTCAAAAGAATTACTAGCATTTTTACCTTTTTTATTCGAAATTTTTTTCTAATATTTCTATCTTCTAGTTTTTATCCTTAAACTTTGTAAATTAGTTTTAGAATTCCAAAGAATGAACAGCATTTTTTATCATTACTTCAAGCTATTTTTTTTAATAGTTATATCTTCTTTCTTCCCCTAAACTATGAAAATTAGTTTCATAATTCAAAAGATTACCATAGATTTTACCTTTATTCTTTTTATAATACTTTTTTCTTCTAGTTTCTTCTGCTAAATTTTATTATACTTCAAAAATTACTTTCAGGATTCATAGCGATGTTCGATTTGTCTTTTCCCTAAATTTTTAAAAGTATACGGACTAATCGCTTAGTACGTTTAGGAACCAGTTTAAAATCTTTTAAGTATATATATTTTTTTTTTAAAGTACAGCGCATTTGCTAGTCGGCTTGCACTCAACCCTAGCTCTCTTACTTGTTTTTTTCTTTATTTTTTTTCTTTAATTTGCTTATGTAAACTCAAAGTAACAACAAATATATAAGAGGCTCAGCTCAGGTGACAGTTCCATTAGAAGTGCAAACAAGAATCAATAGAGGGGGCTACGTATTGCACTCATTATCCAATAATCGAATTAAGTCAAAGGGAAAAACTTAAGGAAGCACGAAGTCAAGTACCGGCTCATTTCATATGCAAATCTTGCCGGTTTGACTGCTGCTAATTTAAACAAATTTTTCGTCTATATAAACATAATATATATACTAGATATTGACTATATTAACTAGACGTTGAATCATCCATTTGATAGAGGTCAACAAAAGTCTAGATTGTTCGGAATACTACTGACGGATTTGTTTTGATAGCCAGACGACTAGTAGTTGACTCATCGAATATCTAATGAAGGATAAGCTAAATATCGAAGTTGTTTTTCAAATACTTCCTAGAAGTTTTTTGAGCTGCTCTGTGAGCTACGAGATACTTTTTGTACTAACAGAGAACTAAATAAATATGTTAATATACTATATCACTATAATAGTCAATAATATATTTAAATGGAGCTATGGAGCTTCAATCACGTTTTTTGCCATAGAGCTCTGGCTAGCTCTAGGTGCAAATGAACTTAAAATTTCCCTACAAAGCATCTTTTAGACTCATTTTCGAGCTTAATAACCACTTCCTTGACATTTAAGTTTATGTTTGTTTAGACTTTATTAAATTTCTTTAGAACTCTTTTATGGCCATGGCTTAATAAAATTTGCATATTTTAAATCGTTAACTTTTATTGCATCTAATCAAAATTGGCAATAAACTCACTCACACAGTCGTTAAGTTATGTCACGCATAACGTAACGTCACGTATACGTAACGTAATGTGCTTAACATTCTTATACATACACAAGTCCTACCTCAATGCAATTGGAATTGTTGTAGGACGCTGTGACGTAGTATGCCCCAGAAACTTCTACTTGCAACAACATTCACTTTCAAGGCTCTCTCTCTCAATTGCAATGTGTCGGTAACCTTTTCAACTGACCTAGTTTTATGTAAACACAGATACACACACGCACACACACACACTCAGACAACAGTGCTCCACATAGTGATGTGCATGCGTTAGTCTGTGTGAAAAATCTATAAATAAATCAGACGCCATTGGCAGCATGTGGCACGACCTTGCCTGGAAACTTTGAACTTTGTGCTACGTCATTTTTTTGTTATTTATTTTATATTCTCTTTGCTTTTCGCAGCACTTTTGACAGTTTTATGTAGTGTGCTTTTTGGCGCAGTTGCAATGCCAAATTGCCATGCACTTTGTCGTCCGTCGTCCTTCAACTGTTTGTTAGCTGTTATCTGGTATCTACACTGAGCGAAAAATGTGGTTTAGAGTAGGTTTTTGTATAAGCTTATAGTACAATTGAAGTATATTTTGAAACTGCTAAATTTAATCAGAAACATGGTGCTGTAAATGAAGGTTAAAAGATATATCTCTCTCTAAATAGATGTTTTTTGTCGTCTTATGATGACGCAGATCATTTGTCTATGAATAAGAATTTATTGAATCCTACCATCCTGCTCTTGTTTCACTCATTTTATGCGATATATGTCATGAAATATGAAATGAGTAAATGATACCATCTTAGTTGTTAGAAAGCAACAAGAAGCATGATCCAAAAATATCAGAAGGTGACTCAATTATCAGTCAAGTATTGATTTATCTCAGAAATAGAGAGCATAGTTTCAATTTAATATGGTTGCTATAGGAATAATACATCAATTTAGATGAAACTTCACAGAAATGTGGAGACTATTATGAAATACATAAAAAGAAATGAATTTCAAGAACTTGATTTTTATTTTTTGGAAAATAGTGACCATATGTCAGTTAATTATGTCAGCTTGAACATTTTCGTATATTTTTAAATATAGTTAGGGCCGTAGAGAGAATATCTGGGCCCCGGGCGAAATCTCGAATAAAGCCCCTTTCAATTTTTCCTAATTCATGAAATAGATTTTCGAAACAATTTTTGAATTACGAAAAAGCATAATACTCTATTTTCTATAGGCAAAAAAGCTAAGGTGCGCCCTATATGGGCCATATAGCGTCTCTTCCCTAATCAATCAGTTACATATAAAACATCTTCATTGGAGCTCCATAACATATATATGTATTATATAAACAAAAAGTATGTTACGGAGCTCTGGTAGAATAATTTACTATATTTTTTTAAGCAAAAACTTCCCGAATGACTCAAGTCCAAGCCCCTCCGAAAGCTCCGGGACCCGTGACCCTTATTACGCGAACACAACCAGTTTTTTCTAAAGAGAAGTGAAGTAGGTAGAATTATCGATTTTACATTTTTTCTTGAGATAATCAATACATTTTTTTTTTTAAACTCTATAGTATATGATGCTAACTCATAGTTTTCAACAACACCCAATACTTGCTATTAATTTCTTTCTAGAGTGGATTAAATATGTGTGTAGTGGGTTTTCTTCCGAAATCTTTTGAAATATAGGTCTGTACATTTGAAATTTTTTAAATTCTTAAGATATACGAAGTTTTTCTATGAAATTTCCTTTTCCATTTTCAAAATACTTCTTTAGTTCTTCTAGTGGATCAATTATATAGTAGGTTTTCTTCCGAAATCTTTTGAAATATAGGTCTATGCATTTAAAATTTTTTAAATTCGTAAGATATACGACGTTTTTCTGTGAAATTTCCTTTTCCGTTTTTAAAATAGTTCTTTAGTTCTTCTAGTGGATCAACGAAATCTTTTGAAATATAAGTTTGCACTTAAAAACTTTAAATTCTCAAGAAACCTCAAAAACTTCATATTTACCAATAAGAAGTTTTTCTATGGAATTTCTTTCTTTGTTTTTAAAATATTTCTTATGTTATTATCAGTTTTGTTTCCAAATTTCCGATTTCGCAACTATTATTTTTTCCAGCTGTGCACATATTTAGCTGAGCTTTATTTGCATTATGCAAATATATCTTACGATAGAAGACGCAGTACATTCTACTAATTTGCACAAAACAAACTATTTGGTTGGAATAATTTAAGAACTTGTACTTTGCACTGCGTCATATGCAGCTAATTTTTATTTATTTGTTTATTTGCAAGATGAACTTATAAACAAAATAATAAAAATTATGGGGACTTAAAGCCATATAAGCAGTTAAGATTGATAAAGTACGTTTAAACTGATAGGACATTTAATACATGATATAAAATTTTAAAAAATATTAGATATTATAACAAAAATTGTAACGATATATTGCATAAGTGTTGTTAATTTCTGTTTGAGAAGCCCGCGGGTAACTGATCCGCTCCTGTTTAGCAGTTTTTAAAGAAAATAAGAATATTATAAGAAAACAAATTTTATGACTGATTAAATAAGTATTATTTTTTGTGGTTTAAGTGACCCACGATGCTAAATCCGCTGCAGGTTAGCTGTCACAGTCTTGATTTAAAAAAAAAAATATTTTAACGAGAGATTGCATGAATATTGTAATTTTCTGTTTGAGAAACTCGTTGTACAGATCATCTTAAATTGCATATTACTAATAACTAATTTTTCTGAAAAGTATATCAATTTATAGGCAGGCTTATTTAATGTTTTTTATCTATATATATCATAGAAACTTATGTTTTACGTGTTACGGATATTCTCATGAACGCGTCGATGAATTTCAAATCTGATTTTTGCGTGTGTTAGAGGCTATTAATAGGGAGTCTTTAAGCCTATTGCGATGTGTTTGTGTGTATTGGCTCGTGAGATATACGCATTTTTGTGAATATCTTGAATATAGCATAATAGAAAATTGTTCAACACCGGGTATTGGACATTAAGTGCAGACAGAAGCGTAGTCGCAAAGGGGTTGAAATGTAGTTTCTGTGGGGCATGAGTTTATGAGATGCGAGCTCTCTTAAGAATACTTAAGTTCGTCCACACGGCTTTTAAGAGAGTCATGAAAGTTAACTAAGCCAAAAATCTTATGATTGTCTAGATAAGCTAACTAGAGAATCTTACGATGTTTATACACTTTCAGAGTATTCAGAAAGTTTGGGCAGGATGACGTCTGCTGGGCTCACTAGTATCTTATATGAAACAATTACAATTTTGTAGATCTAATTATGCTTTACACGATCCTTTACGTATCTTATGCTCTAACTATAATAACTTTTATAATTTCCTCTCTTTCGAAGTTATCTTAACTACCCACTTCAAGCATCCTTGACAAATTCTCTATTATGAGCCACTCTTTTGGTCAACGTTGATCCCTTGGCACTTTTTTTGATATAATGTTTAATTTTTGTCTTGCTTCCTTGTTTCAACTTTTATATTGTAACTCCAAGAGTCTGGCCAGTTCTTGATGTGAGAAACTGCATATGCGCATAGAGATGCGTATTAGTTATACCCTTTATATTTATTTTCTAAATAAATTTACTTATTTTCTCTCTAAATAAGGTCAACTGTTCCTAGTGGTACTCCTTCAATAAATATGTAAATAAAACGCACAGTACTAAATGCATAGAAAATGGCAAGTGCATTAAAAATGTTGATCCTGTGACGTAACTCGCTACAATTCCTTTTCGCGTCTAATAAGCTGCGCATTGCGCCTTTTCTTTTTTGTATTTCATCCTCCAGCCATTTTGTATATGTTATTCAATGAGAGTGCTTGCAGTGAGGCAAGCCGCGCTCTTTCTGCTATTAAACATTTTTAACTGTAAGATCAACTTGAGCTTATGTTAAGCTTCACTTTCCAACTTGAGTTTCTGTTAAGCCTAACTTGAAGTTATGTTAAGGCCAACATGAGTTCATGTTAAGCCCAACTGGACTTATGTTAAGCGCAAGTTAAGCTAACTTTTTTTTTTTTTTTACATATATACTTTATTTATTGAATCTTCTCGAATAGAGACTAACAATAAGTGTTCAAATCTTATTATAATAACTTAACTAACAGTCTGGTGTGACTGTATTTGGTCTGCAGGGCCCTGAGAATTTATTGCTGGGTTGGAGGATCATTTCGCCTGAGTCGGGTTCGGCTACTTACTCTGGTTAAGCTTCTTGCCAGATGGTTTGGGTGCGAGAGTTTAATGTTGTAGTTCGCTTTTTGCTGCGCTATTTCATTTTTAACGGATAGAATATTAAGATCTTTGTGGATGTGCTCGAATATACTATGGTGCCCCAGTGATAGTTCTCAATATCTTGGATTGAGCTCGCTGTATAATATCTATGTTGCTGCTGCTTGCGTTCCCCTATAGCTGAGAGCCATAGTCCAGATTGGCTTTATAGTTGAGTTGTAGAGTAAGACCTTATAATCCAGATAAAGGGGAGATCGAATACATAATAGCCAATGGAGACTGCTAGCTTTTAGTTTTAAATGAAGTTTCTTGGCCTCAATATGCTTTCGCCAAGTAAGTCGCCTATCGAGGTGGACGCCAAGATAAGTTACTTCACCAGCTTGTGGAATTTGCGTGTTGTTCAGTACCAAAGGCGTCAAGTTCGTCTGTTTAGAGTAAATGTTACTTGTTTGCATTTTTGTTCAATTATTCCGATACGCCAATCTGATAGCCATTTCTCTATGGCCTCCAGATTAACAGAAAGATTTGCGGTTGCTTGCAATGGGCATTTGGAGCGACTAAGAATCGCAGTATCATCGGCAAATGTGGAGGTTATCAATCGCTGGCTTGTTGGGATGTCTGCAGTGTATAAGACATATAATGTTGGTCCGAGTACGCTGCCTTGTGGCACTCCCGCTTTTATGGCATAATCGTCCGACGTGGTAGCGTTGCATCTCACTGAGAATACTCTGTTGTATAGGTATGACTCAAGAATCTTGTAGGTATTCCCAGGGAGCAATAATTTGATTTTCTACATGAGGCCGTCAAGCCAAACTCGGTCGAATGCTTGGGCAACATCGAGGAGTATTGCAGTGCAATATGTGAAGCCTAACTAGAGCATATGTAAAGCCAAATGTGAAGTTATGTTAAGCCCAGCTAAAGTCTCTGTTACGCTTAACTTGAGCTAATGTTAAATCGAAATTGAGCTTATGTTAAACAATGCTTATCGAAAAACAAAAACTGCATGTGCGCAGCTGTCATCGATAAGTACATAGTTTGTTGCATATATTAAATTTGTGCAGTGAAATATTTTATGTCTGCGTTATTTATAAGACCCCCACAAATTTCTCTCAGTGGATCAAACCCTCCTTACTAAGTTTCATTAAGTTTCTCAAACTTTCGCAATTTGTCAGCGTGTAAAAGTCATTAAATTATCGTTAACATTTAGTATGCTATCTAATGCTAAAACTAAAACTAAACATTTATTTGCACATACTGTACTGTTGTGCATGTTTTCCTATTCCTGTCACATTTCCGCATCGTTAGACTTGTGCAATTAAAAAAAAAAAATAAATAAATAGATAATTTAGAATGAAATTATTGCGCGTCTTCTTTGTTGCAGTTGCTGTTTACATCCCCACCGGAAGTGCTGCTAAGTAAAGTAACGTCCGCCCCCGCCATTTTGCGTTCCAATTGTTGTAGCTCATTTTGTTTGCATTTAATTTTTGCCGTTAATTAGTTGTACGCAGAGAAAATGCAACACCTTGAAGAAATTTCGAAATAGAAATAAAAAGTCCCTGAGGCAATATTTTTTCTGTAAATTTCTTTCTATTGACAAGATGTGCGAACAGGCATGACTGTTAACCTTCTGTTAAGACACAAAAGTTGACTGGCTTCGATGAATGCTACAATTGGTCAGGGTTAGTTAGGGTTCGAAATACGAATATAATCTTATTAGGTGGACTTGTAAGTAGCCGGGTCTTGAGCTAAAGCTCAATCGTTCGAGCTCTTATTGCGTATCAATAACAATTCGCAATTATTTGCTGGAACTGCTTTAATTTGAATCTTCCAAACTGAGCTTTTTTTTTCTTTTTTTGTTTTGAAGTTCTTTTGTTTACCAAGAAAAAGTCAGCGAACAAAGTCAGCAATTTTTTGTAAATACCGCGTAATTTGAGCTGCGCTGCTTTGCCGGTAAATGGCTTATATAGCTATAAAGATACATTATATATATGTTAACCTTATATATGTTAACCTAAGTGCATTTCTGTTGCTTACAGTACAGTGTTCGCTTGCATGTAAAGCACATGACGCATTGGTTCACAATCACGTTCAAGGTGAATGTTAAGTAGCCCGAATAATTTAAGCCCCAAATTAAAGGTATCATATTTGAAAAACAAAAGCAAAAACAAAAGCAAAAACAAAAACAAAAGCATTCTTATGTTGCTTAAGCAAGCATAAATTATATGCAAATATTTATTAAGTAGCTCGAAATACGTAAATTACGCATACGCCCAGTAAACACTGTTAACTAATATTTATAAGCCACATTACTTTTTTGGCATAAACAAACCCAAATCAATTTGAAATGTGCTTCAAATGTTATCTTAACTACAAGTTGAGTTTATTTGTCTAGCTGGGGGTCTGGCGTACTATTTCATGCCAAGTGAGTGTCAACTGTTTATCTTATCAGCGTTTGGAAAATGTTTTTAATTTTTTAGCAAAATCAAAAGACATAAAATATTATACTGGCAGACGCCAAAATGATAAGTAACATTTTCAAAAGTGCTTGACCTAAATGCGCATTAGGATTTCAACCAAAAATAAAACCCAGAAACCAAAAAAATCTAATTTACATTCTAAAAAGGTTTAAAATAAGATTGGCTACATACTATATATAAGTATATATAGTATATTTATGCAGTCAAGTGTGCGTGAGCGCCATTAAGCAGGCTACACATATTGTAGGAATTGCGTAGCGAAATTTTGAGAGGCGTAGCATAAATAAATACAGTGAAGCTTCTGAAAAAGTATAAGCATTTTAGATAATAGCTATAAAACTATTTTACTGCTTCTAAGAAATTTTGTTGGTGTAGGCACAACAGTGGCGTAGCATAAATAAATACAGTGAAGCTTCTCAAAAAGGTATAGGCGTTTAAGTTAATATCTATAAAACAATTTTTCTTGTTTGAAGAAGTTTTTTTTTCCCTAAAGTTCAACTTAGCATAAAATTACAAAAATTTTAATTCATTTTCTACCTTTAAAAAAATGAATTTTTGGCCTTAGCCTATTGGCCTTAGCCAATTTTAAAATAAAAAATAAATTTTAATCTCAAACCTCGGCACATCAAAATAAAATTAAATTGTTTTATTTGAAATATAAACCTTTTTATAAACTTTATTGCAATTTCGGCTTCTAATACATAAAAAAAAATCTATTTCTATTTTGCTATTATAAACATTGCTAATCTTTAATCGTTTTATTTTTGGCTTTAATCTTTTGCTGACCGCACTTAATAAAAATGATCAAAACGTATTTTAATCTAGCGTCGTAATCTTATAAAAATTCCACACCATATTAATACAGTGGAAACCCCCATAAAAATTTAAAATTAGTATTTTATAGTTTTTTATATGTAGTACTAAAAAATTCTTCTATATATATAGAATTTACAATTTTTTTTTAATAATTAAGAATCATGTAAAAAACAAAGACCTTTTGAATTAATCTTTCAATTTAAAAGTAGAAATACAAAAAAATTTTACAATTTACAAAAAATTAAACCCAAGTTTTTTGTTTATGCTTTTCTTCTAAATACAATTTTAAAAAATACGAGGGTGGATTGAAAAGTTTCCGGCCTGACCAAGAAAAACAACGTTTTTAAGAATTTTTTTTTTATTTCTCAACATAATCTCCTCCAAGGCTGATACATTTCTCATAGCGGTGTTCTAGTCTAGTAATGCCATCTCTATAGACTGATTCGTCAAGCTCCTCAAAATACCCATTTACAGCTTCGATTACTTCTTCATTGTCCGCAAATCTCTTACCGCCAAGCCATTTTTTGAGGTTAGGAAACAGATAATAGTCACACGGGGCTAGGTCTGGAGAGTAGGGAGGTGCGGCATCAATTCAAACTTCAGATCGTTGATTTTAGCCATCGCAACGATTGACTTGTGCGCTGGTGCGTTATCGTGATGAAACAAGATTCTTTTCTTCGCCAGATGAGGTCGTTTAATTTTCACCTCGTGGCTCAAACGTTGCAATAAGTCTGCGTAGTATTGACCAGTGATAGTTTTACCCTATTCAAGGTAATTAATGTATATAATACCTCTTGCATCCCAAAAAACAGTAGCCATAACCTTGTTCGCTGAAAAAATTGTTTTTGCCTTCTTTGGAGTTGGTTCCCCTGGTCCAATCCACTGTTTAGACTGTTCTTTGGTTTCAGGAGTGTTGTGGTGGACCCAAGTTTCGTCAACGGTTATGAATCGACGCAAAAATTCGCTTGGATTACGCTTATAAAACGTCAAATTGGCGGTAAAAATGTTTTTTTTTCCATTTTCAAGAAAAACACAGAGGCGTCTTGTTCAGTGTGCTCTCAAATCTAAACTAACATGGCGATCGGTCTGAAACTATAGCTACAAGCTATCTAAGAATGGTACTATAGAACGCCACCTCAAGGTAGGCCTAGTGGCGCCATCTCTTGGTCAGGCCAGAAACTTATCAATCCACCCTTGTATATAATTAAAAAAAAAAAAAATTTTTATATGGAGCCCAAAAAATATACATATACAATTCTTCTATGTATATAGAATTAAATAATTAAAAATTCGAAATTTTTAAAAAATAATTATAAGTCATCTAAAATACGAAGAATTTACGAGTTGATTTTTCTACTTAAATCTAGTAAAATAAAAATAAAATTTAAAAAAAATGTAACCCAATAATTCTATAAGCAATCTCTTTTTTATGAACAAAATTTAAAAAAATATATTATTAAAAAAAAATTATTTTTTTAAATAGAACTTCGGATCTTTAAGGACTACAAAAAAGCAACTAAAAAATACAAAAAGATCAAAATTATTGAAAAATTGAAGTCAATAATTCTATAATAATTGCTTCTCTGCTAAATACAAATAAAAAAAATATACATATTTTTAGAATCTAATAATTCTACATGTCCTTGGGAAATCCTAAGCTCTACACTAATAAATGTATTTTCTTAATATTTTTTTAAAGCAAAACTTGAGGCAAAAATTAGTTTCAAGTCATTCTGAATTCCGAAATGTGAATTTACTTGTGTAGAACTTTGGATTTCAGAAGCATTAAAAAAAAGAACTAAAAAAAATATTGAAAAAATAAAAAATTATGGAAAAATTTAACCTAATAGAATTATGAGCAATAATTTTTCCACTAAATACAGTAAAAAAAATATATTACATTTTTGAAAAATAAAATCCAAGAAATCCAGAAACAAGTCCTTGTTAAATAGAAATCTCTACACCAATAAATGTATTTTCTATAATATTTTTTTAAAACAAAACTCGAAACCAAAATTATTTTCAAGTAATGCTGAATTTTGAAAAAACAAACAAATTTTTTTAAAGTCCTTGTAATATCCAAAGTTCTACACAACTAAATGCACTTTCTATAATTTTCTTTTAGAACAAAACTAGAGGCCAAAATTATATTGAGGTCATTCTTAACTCCGAAATGTAAATTTACATTCCATACATTGTTTTCAAACCACAAAATGCAAAAAACGATTTAAGCTTGTACACTAAAAGCGAGGATACACTGTATAAAAATTACGCATTTCAAGCCTTAAACGCCCTTTCAACTCAAACACAAAAGTCTAGTTACAACATTTTTTAAGCTGTCCAGAGTTTTCCGACACGTTTTTCCCAAAATTTCACTGTATATACATTATTTACTTATACTCGTATATAGTATAGTATATATCTGTCTTGTCTATATATATACTTTCATTTTTGCACAACGCATGCGTTAAATTCGCTCGAACTTTATGCCTTCATGGTTTTCGGCACGATTTCCACAATGTCCTGTTTTTTGTTGTTTTTTTTCGGGTTTATGGCTATGTGAGGCGCCACACGTTTTCCTTTTTTCTGCTTCTCCTACTGTTGCATACTTTGTGGCGCTTTGTATGTTAATGGATAAAGGGATTTTATTCGTGCAACATTTCTAAGCTCAGAATTTTTGTAGCTGTGTGTAACTCATTTACATTATTAAGACTTGATAGATTTACGAGATTTCAGCTTTTTGGCTTTACACATGTGTACATGAGTATATACATGTATATGCAGCACTTATATACTTTTTAGCAACATTTCCTGTTATTACCTAATGCATTTTCTGGTTATAGTTGTTCAATAGTAATGTGCTTTTTGTCCTTGCAAGGTCATTGTAAGTGCTCGTCATCATTGTTTGTGCATAATTGATGGCCAAACATTTGTTGCAAATAACTAAGCACGCAATACTTTTATGATTACTTGTGGGGTCTAAGGTGGTGGCTACGCTGTGCCGTAAACAATTACAAGCTGTCAACCACAAGCTGTCACCCACGCACTGTTAACTAACAGAGCGCTGTTCATTGTTAACAGTCAGCAAAATCAGCTTCGCATGATGTAGTAAGAAGAGCAGGCGCCATTTCGTGTGCAGCTTTTGATCCCATTTTGAACTAGCAAGAAACTTATATCAGACAGTTTAATATGGACTATATAACATACACAAATATTTCAATAAACGATTTTAATATAATTTTAATTTCGATAATTATTACGAATTTGATGAGGCTTTGTTTTTTGCCTGTTTTCGGGGGGATTAAAGCTTCAAAACTTATTTGTTAGCCTCGCCTTTGTCCAAAAATATTTTCCAAATCGCAATAATTTCTTTTATAGTTATTTCAATAAGTTAGTATTACAATGAATGCGCCTTATGAAATGCTTATTTTAAGAGTTTAGGTTGTAAACGCCTTTATAATAATTTTAAGGTAAAAAAAAAGAAGCACTGAAAAATGTTGGCACAAAACTTAGAAAAATTTATTTAATTTAAACAAATTAAATCTAGTATTTAATACTAAACTTAATACTAATTTAACGAGCTCTAGCTACTGGCGCCTTCGACTCGTAATATGCCCTTTTATAGAAAAATTAGTCTACAAACTATAAGACCTAGCTAACTCCCTGAAATTAAATTAGGGTTATGTTATAATATAAACGAGAGATGTATACTTAGGCCATAAATAGAACCGATGTACATTTAAAACACTTTTTAACATTTTTTTTTGGGTTGTTCATAAAGCTTAAGAGTCTTTAGAGAGAAAACTGCCCTGTGAAATATAGATCTTAGTTTGTTCTCTTAACGGATATTACACACACGAGTCAAAATATTTATTTTCTTATCGCAATATCTGCATTAAATTCCAAATATTTATGGTTTTGATAAATCGCTCCTTTGCTGATGAGTTTTTTAACTTAGCCATAAGTATATGTTTTTAAATGCTATAATTATTTCTTAACAATTTGATCTAAATGAGTAAAATTTGCTCTCTAAACGCATATTGCATATTAGAATTAAAATATTTATTATTTTCTTGTCGCAGTATCTGCATTAAGTTCAAAGTATGTAAGGTTTTTATAAATGGCTCATTTGTGGATGTGTTTTTTTATATAGCCATAAATGTATTTTTTTTTAATGCTTTAATTACTTCTTAGTAATTTGTATTTTCCATATTTAACGACTTTTTTTAATTGCTACCATTTTGATCTAAAATAAATCTAAACACATGCGATTTATTTAATTTAATGTTTCAAAATATTTATTATTTTCTTGTCGTCATATATGTATGCATTAAATTGTAGATATTTAAGATCTTATAAACTTCTCCTTTGATGATTTTTAAATGCTTTAATTACTTCTTAGCAAATACAATTTCTACTTTTCCGATATTTTTTAATTGCGAGTTTTTTAGACAAATCTAAACAAATGTGACTTGTGATTCACTCACCGCAAAAACTTTGACTGATATTGGGTACCAAACGGAAAACAATTCAGCTCACATTGCAATTCTCCAATTAATTTCACAAATCTCGCTAATTATTTGTCTGATTTTGTCACAAAAAGCTAGCTATTTTTAGCCATTATACAAAGCAAACAGAAAACATTGTTCTTAAATCTCTTTTTTAAATGAATTCTTTGTCAAAACCTGGAATAAGTGCAAACTTACACTGCTAAATAAAATATTATGACCGATTGTGACGTCACACGCAGAAATTCTTCATTACAGCCGTTTAACAGCTGCGCGCCGTGCGATTCCTCTGCTATTTACTTTACGACAGCATCCAAAATGTAAAGTTTCACTTTTGACAGCCACGCTGCTCTCTCCCGCTCTCTCGCTCAATGTTCTCTGGCTCTCTGCACACACTTGTTTATTTGCCGACGCCGCTGACAGCACGTGCGTGTGCATATTATGTGCTTTGCTTTGCTTGTCATCTTGCTTCGCCTTTCAGTCTGCTTTGAAATTCTTAGACAAACGGTTGTGTGTATGAACTCATATATGTATTACACATTTATGTATTTGTGCGATATATTCTGTGCTTTATTTATGCAAATTTAATTTACACACAACGGTAAATAATGTGTAATTAACCAGAAAAAAAAGGAACAAGACTAATTAGTGCTGGAATAAGTTAAAAGCTACGCAATAGCAAACCTTACAGTGCTTGAAAATTGACAACATTGCGTGTCTGGTCGGCTGTATCGTATTTAACCTCAATTGAACTTGTGTGCAGTGTATTGTGAATAAATTCGTATAAAGCGTTGACAATTAAATAGCTAAATATTGATAGGCACTTGAAAAATTAATCAATAATTTTGTGAAGAGTTTTGATAATATTGTGAAAAGCTTTGTCTGTGCTCATTTGTCTATTTCTGCTAAGGCGTTGATGTGTTTTTTTTTTTCTTTTGTGTATCTTTATTGTCAATCACTCAGTTCAACAGTCAGTCAGTCAGTCAATCATAACAGTTTGATAAAAATAAAAATAGAGCAATGAAATATTGGCTTGCTTTATAAAAAGCTGCTATCTTTGCCGTGCAAGATTGTTTATATATAACAGTGGCGGACGGACTGAGCAGATAAGTTTGGACGCTTGCCAAATTTTGCACGCAATATGTGAGAATCGTGCCTCCAGTTGCGTTGCTCCCCTGTGCAAGCCCCTGGTGTATATGTGCTACGCTGATAAAGGTCGTTCATTTAAATCGCTTACGACGACTCGTGTGTGCATAATATTCATGTGCCTAGAGTTGCAATCAGTAGGCATTTGTTTAACACTAAGTGCTATATTATATAAAAATTGTTTTATTGCCACAGATTAATAATGCAGAATGCAACAAGCATTGTTGTAGTTGTTGTATTTATATTTGTTAACCGCAAGCAATAATCAGAACAAGTACATAAACATGAGTATAAGTACCAAGTACATATATGCACATAATTGTTGTACGTACATATGAGCAAATAGCAGCAGCACACCCGACAAAAATGTCAAAGGCGTCGAAGAAAACTTATGCTAGGTTTACACTGCAATTAAGAGAACTATTTGAGTTGGTTTTTTTTTTTTTAATTGTGCATCAGCGATAATAAAGCGAGAAAATTAAATGCATTTCGTTCAAGAGCATAAATGCGTCTGAAAAGACTTGTGCTAGGTTTACACTGCAATGCATGGAACTATTTAAATTGTTTTAAATAATTAATAATTGTGTTAATCAGCTATAATAAAGCGTAAATGCGTCTAGGAGGACTTATGCTAGGTTTACACTGCAATGCATAGAACTGTAACAATTGTTTTTTTTTAATAGTGTGCATCAAGTATAGTAAAGCTGGAAAATTAAATACTCTTCGTGCAAAAGCGAAAAAGCGTCTAAGAAGACTTATGCTAGGTTTACACTGCAATGGATCATCATCATCGTTTGGCGCTACAGCTCTTTGTGAACTTTGGCCTGCTGAACATAATGCCTCCAGGTTGCACGATTATTTGCTGATTCTTTCCAGTTTTTTATCTTAAACTTATCCATATTCTCCTTTAGTTCTTCCATCCATCGCGATCTTGGTCTGCCTCTTGTTCTGGTGTTGTATGATTTTGCATCTTAGGTTTTCTTTTGATAGGATGGATAGAACCATTTAAATTGTTTATTTTTTTAATTGTGTCATCAGCTTGAGAATAAAATACACTTCTTAAAATTCCTAATTTACTTTTAGCGAAAAGCTCAGTCAAGCTTATTTAAGCTCGATTAAGCTGCAAACCTTTTTCGGAACTGCGTTTTCGCGTAGCCTGCAAAAGCTGTATTTTTAAAACGACTAGTCGTTATTTATGTCAAAATAAATTAGGCCTGTTCTAGATTTCGACTTTTGAAAAGTCATAACGAGTGCATTCCGATAAATAGTGTTCTAGATTTCGACTGAGTTCGAATCGACTTTGAATCGTTTTCATTTTGAGTGCTATCGATAACTATTTGTATAGAATAGCTGGCCAGCTATCGATAAGTTCACTTGTAGAGTTATCACAAGTTTTCGAACATCCACTTTATTAATTTTTTTTTCTGCCAACATCATTTTGAAAAACAAATATTTTTAATTTATTTACAAATTTTTCACTATTATTTTAGATACATATTTTAAGCCATACTTAAATAAAATTATCTTCTAATTAACTTAAGCAACACGATAACACATAACTTTTCGAAGTTCTGTTTTGTCTAATTCCAGAACATCCTACTTTCATTCCACTCGTTTTGGTTTTCCAATTTTAATAGACATTTTTTGTATTAAAAATATATAATGAAAATTAACCTTGATTCGTTCAAGTGAGCACATCTAAATTTTCTTTAAGCTTTAAAAAATAATACAAAATTAATTTTAGTGGCATTAAAGCTTTTATTTAAGTAAACAAAGCAAAATAGTTTTCATTTGGATAGCTGCAAGCCAAACTTTTCAAAACGAGTCGACTCTTGCCGGAATCGAAATCTGGAACGTGTCTGATTGTTTTGATTCTCCTTTGATCTATTGTTCTACTCATATTCTTTTTTTTTTAGTTGCTTTTCTTCGATCTAGTTTTACCGCCATTTGGCATAATCTTATTTATATGTTAGTTGTAGCTTAATCTTTGATCCTCTGCAATTGGTTCTAGAGGTATTCATTACTGTTTAAATTATTTTTTATGTAGCTAGAGAAATAGACAGCAGCCTCAAAAGCCTAGCGACAGTACGTAAGACTATCATTCCAGAGGTTGTGGTTTCGAAACCCACGTTAAGCATTGTCCTGCACTTTCCACTTTTCTTATTTTCTTAATTTTTAATGCTTATTCTATCACTCACTCCCATTATCGGTATCACAAAGGGCCTGTTCTTGGCCTAAGTAAGTTTGGACGCTAAGTCCCAACTGCCGCCTTAGCCTACCTATCTACCTTTACATCTGTAAAAGTAACGAGCTATCAACTCAATACAAACTCCCCAGATATTTGGGCCACAGCCGAGCGATGTTTCGGCTGAAATCGGTTTATCGTGAGATACTTGTAGTTAAGCCGGATCTTTATAATTTTCTTCAGATCATACTCGCTCCTTTTTTTTGGTTTACCTCGCATAAATATCTGTCTATAAAAGTAACGAGTGTCACATTATCGGTGTCTCATTATCGGAAGTCTTAACAAAGTCTTACGTTCTATAAGAACCGTACAAATTTGGCTCTATTTCATAATTTAATGAAAATTTCGTTGATTAGAAGAGCATAGGTATGAATTGTTCGACCAACTCAATATTGAGCGAATCCGGGACAATTTCTGAAAAAAATAAATAAAATCCGGAACTCTTGAACTCAAAACCGCGCCATTTTTTTAAGAATAAAAACTATTCAAATTAAATTTTTTAGATGATTACAGCGTTATAGATAAATAGAATCCATTTCTCTGTAGCTTTTTGTTTACAATCGTATGAATCTTGTGATAATTTTTGCTTGAGCAATATTGGAAGTTCTTTCAAAAAATTTAAAAATCCAACGCATTTGTATTATGATAATACGGGCAGCCCGGAGGTTGTCATCGGGACACTGGGACATTGCTTTCAAAACCCGGTTTTTTCGGGACAGTTGGATATACTAGGTATGCACTATCTCTTGGTCGTCTTCAAACAGAATATTATGTTAATTGTTTAGATTAGGGCGCTCTCTATTCTAAATTTTCGCCAAAGTAAGCGATCTTCTTAAGTGACCTTACGGTTTTTCTTTCGGCTTAAAAATGTAATCATATTTTCAGTCAAAATACTTTTGCCGCCTATGGTACTCAGTGCATTCACAGGCTCTATTTTACATTTTCGCAAATAAATCCATCTTTTTAAGCGATCTTCTGTTTCTTCTCTCGGTTGATATATGTGATCATATTTTCTGTCAAAATACTTTTGGCGCCTATTGTGCTCGATGCATTCACAGCTTTAAAGTAAACATTGTGTGCAAGCCAACAACAACAACCATAAATTATTTGTTCATAAAATGCACATTGAATTTTCTTGTGGGTGCTGAACTTACTCAAGTGCATGCCGATTAACGATGTCGATGTCTATGCCGATGATCGCCGTCAATGGCAGTCGCTTTTTTTTTTTTGTTGCACTTTTTGTTTGCATCGCTCAAAAAGCACTTAACAGCAGACTAACAGACAGTAGACATTTTTGTAGTAGTCTATGTACATATGTACATGTGTATTAGTATAAACAGTTGCACGACTTTAGAGCATGCCTTAACTGTGAAAACATTTTAACAAATAAACGCAATAAACGAATAAAATACATAGCAACAAATACAATTACAAAATTTATAAATAAAATAAAATGAGCAACAAACAAAACAAACAGGCGGCGGCAGCAGTGACAGTAACAGCGACGTCAAAGCAAACGTCAGCGTCAACGTCGTCAACAGCTTTGACTTAATTTAAGTGCGTTCAACTTGACGCGGCGTCGCAGTCGCGTCAATGCGCAACAAAAGCTTGACGAAGCTTTTTGGCAAAAATGCATTAGATGCGCGCGCAGCTGAGCGACGCATGCAGCACGTGCCTTTAACATTTCTACAACACACTCTCTGCGCTTTTTATGACGCTGTTGTTGTGCAGAAAGAGAGCATTGCGTGAGCCGATGTAACAACAGCGCCATAAAAACTCACGACTTACTTTATTTTTTACAGTGCAAATAATAATAACAACAATAAGCAAAATAATAATAAAAACGATTATGTGACTCTTAAAAAAAAGAAAAATATTTAAAAAACTGAAAAAAGCTCAACAGAGAAAGAGAAAAAAAACCAGACCAAAGCAAAAGTGACAGTGACAAAAGTTTTAACTTTAAAAAATCAAATACAGACAGAAAAAAGACTGTGTAAGTTTTTGCGCTCAAATGCGCAAGAGTGATTTTTTGTTAAAGAACCCCCCCTTTGACGTATGTTATAATTTACTAAACAACAACAAAAAACACTCGGCTACACTACGTTAAAAAAGTGTAATAACAACAACACCAAAAAGAAACAAAAACAACAACTTCACCTGCTCTAAAATGCATGGAATTACACATCTTTATCGTCAGCATGCTGTCGAAAAACAAATCAGCGCCGGCGAGAGCTGGTCTCAAAGCAATGGACGCAGTGCCGCCTTTGGTGGCTATAAACATACGACCCAGCTATATAGCGCCGATTCGTCCAGCAGTTCCAGTTCTAATTCCAATAATTCTGGCGGCAGCGGCGGCTTGGGCGGTGTTACTGGCAGCGCTTATTCCCAATGGCAAAGCGACCGCCATTCACTGCCCCAGGCTGTGCCCGATGCACAAAAATCGCTGGCGAATCATCATAATCATCATCGCAATTCGCCCACACATCAGCTAAGTGCCGGCCAGGCCCATGCCAGCGCTATGCGCCATTCCTATGACAGTAGCTGTACCAGTGGCAGCCTCAAGCGCACACCCTCCTCGAAACGCAGCTTCTTCGAGCGATCTCACAGTCCGGCCGTCTATGGCGTAAGCTGCAAAGTCTAATGCGTTAAACCTGAACTAACTTTTTCTCTAAATTTTCCACAAAACAGAGCATGCGTCGTGGTGCACCAGACTTCGGCTCACCGCCACCAGCAGCGCAGCCCTCGGGCGCCGGCTTCTTTCCACATGATCTCGATGATATCTATGAAAGCCAGGGCGATCAACAGTATTTTACACACACTGGCGCCAGCTCACGTTCCACCGAACGACCCACGATAACATCCATCTTTCATCGCATCAGCGCAGGACATAGCTCAATGGATGAGTACAGTGTTGGCTCACGACTATCGGTTAATAGTTCGGACAGCGTTGGACCTTTTGCCCGGCCACGCTTTGACAACAACTCGTTTGCCAAGAGTCTAAGCATTGATGAGAATGAGATTGGACATTCACCGCATAAGGAGTCACATCATAAGCACAAGTCAAAGCATCATCATCATCATGGCGATGGGCATCATCATCACCATCATCATTCGATACAGGAAATGCTCAAGAGTTTTGGCAAAAAAATGCATGTTTGGCCACGTAAACATCATGATCATACCAACAGTGTATGCACCTCACCACAAAATGATCCACAAGAGAATTTTAGAACACGCTCGAAGAGTTTGGATGTTAATACGTTGAGTCGTTCTAAACGCATTTTGGATGATTGTGGTGCCACCTATAAAATCTACGATCGTATTGTCAAAGAAGGTAAAATGACAACGGGTTAGTTTTAAACTTTCTTATGGTACTTGCTGTTGTTGTAGTGGAAATTAGACTTAAGTTGGGAGCAGGTTGTGGATGTAAATTTTTAAAATTTTTACTTTCTATATTGCAGGTGCGCATATGCGTCGTGCTTCGGCCGATTTGGAGAAAAGACGCAATTCATGTGGTGCTGGTGCGCGCTTACGTGGTGATGGTACCTTGGATCCATATCATGCCGCTATATTATTCAGAGATTCAAGAGGGGTAAGTTTTTGAATTATTTACGAAAAGTGGGTTGAGTTTTGGGGAAAGTTATGTGTGGTTGGTTACATTCATCGTGTTGTCGTTTTAACGCGAAATCTTCTTCTTCTTTGGCGCGACGAACCCGATGTGGGCTTAGGCCTGTATCGCTCGCCTCCATTCTTCCCTGTTCTCCGTTTTATTTTTCCTGTCGCGGATGTCCATCGCATCTATATCCCTCTGTACGGCGTCAAACCAACGCTGCTTTGGTCTACCACGACGTCGAGCGTCAATCGGGTCGCTATACAGAGCACGCCTCGTGGGACAGTTCTTCTGCATTCGATGCACATGATCCAGCCATCTTAATCTCTGCTGTTTGATTTGAGCGACAATTTTGATGTTGTTGTATAGAACAAATATTTCGTGGTTAAATCGTAGCCTCCATTGTCCATTCTCGCAGATTGGGCCGAATATCCTACGCAGAATTTTTCATTCTAAAATATTTAATAACTCCTCAACAGAAGCTGTCATAGCCCAGGTGTCGGCGCCGTTGATAGCGATGGGCACAACCAGCTTCTTGTACAGTTTTATATCTTCATGCTTCGGGATGTTGTTTTTGATCTCAACACCTTGCTCAAGCCAATCGCGCAACGGTTGGGAAGCAGTATTTTGCGTTTAATTTCGAGGGTAACTGGCCGATCCAAGTAGCTAACAACCTCCAGCTTAACGCTAGGTACCCTCTGGTTAGCTCTGAAATCCCCTTTCTAGGGCTGAGCTCATGTAAGAAGGAGAACCTTCAGGTGATCTGCGTTTGAGGACGCTTTGGACGCTTGTGGAAGCGTAAGTGGGCATCTACTATCATGCAAAGGAGTCGAAGGTCCAGTCAGTTCAAACCCCATGACTACGAAAATATCTAACGTGAAATTAGCACTTCCAAATCCTCTATGCTGGCTGCCGTAGCAGAGGGATTAATCAATAATTGTTGGATAACCCTTGGAGCCATGTTTCCATTATTGTTTTGTTCCCTGTTATTCTAACATCTTTTATTTGATTCAATAAGTGTTGGGTTCAAAGATTCTTTAGTTAGAAGCCGCCCTTGATATGGGAAAACAGACGCTTACCTGATGGCAATTTGGCTGCCAAAAAGGCATCAGGGTTTGTAGTGGACTGCTCCTAGCTTGAGGACTCTTCCTCGACCTCACCGGCTTGGGTGGCCCCACCTGATAGCTATACTTGAAATTAGCACCTATAAATCCTCAGTGCTGTGGGATTGACCTATAATTGTTGGGTACCACTTAGAGACATGTTTCCATTCTTGTTGTGTTCCATGGTATTCTGACATCTTTTATGACCGTCAATGAGTGATGGGTTCAAAAATTCTTTAGTTAGACAGATTAACAGATGCTTACCTGATGGCAATTCGGCAGCCAAAAAGGCTTCATGGTTTGTTGTGGACTGCTTTTAGCTTCAGGACTCGACCTTGCCGGATTGGGTGGCCCTACCGATAGCTATGCGACCGCTGGCATGGCCAAGGAATTCATCGCCCCCAATGAGCCTCCTCATCACGACAAGGTAGCAATCCCCGAGAGGGAAGGAGGAACAGACTCTATGCCCCACTTACCTGATGGCAATTTGTCTGCCAAAAAGGCGTCAGGGTTTGTTGTGAACTGCTCTTAGCTTCAGGACTCTTCCTCGACCTTGCCGGAATGGGTGGCCCTACCGATAGCTATGCGACCGCTGGCATCGCCATGGAATTCATCGCCCCCAATGAGCCCCCTCACCACGACAAGGTGGCAATCCCCGAGAGGGAGAGACTCTATGCTCTACTTAGGAGTCCAGAATTCATAGTAGTAGTAGTATGTGTGGTTGGCATTGTATAAATAAATGCGCTGGATTCCTTTGTGACCAAAATTATTTCTGATTTGCCTAAAAAGTTTTTGCTAAACGTCAAAACCAATATTCATCAAGCTACTAACAGGAATTAGCTATGCACAAAATTGATTAACTATCTTCTAGTCTCCTTTTTTTCCCCCAATGTCATAAAGTAAACTTTGCTACAACCGCATAGATAAGCTAGTTATCTGGAACCACTCAAAGAGCCGTCTGCTCCAGAGCTCTTGGCTATTATTTAATTACCTTCACTGTCTGCCACTTCAAAGTTCCTTGGCATTGACATTTAGCGTACACACAAGCGGCACTTGCAACATGTTTCAATATTGTTTGCCCCAACCCACTCACTTCTCCCCCGCTGCTTTATGTATCTATCTATTGTTCAAGGTCTCCAATATTTACACCCAGTATTATGCTATATACCAGTTTGCAAGGTTAACTTGCGGCGAATTTAAAGCTTTCTGCTATAGATGCATTTAATTTGAATTTTTATTCGAATAAAGTTAGTACAAAATGCATTTTCCGTACGTGCCTAGAAGCATGCAATGCATTTTTTCCAAAACAGCTGTCACTGACTGTAAGTTAACAGCGTAGCTTGCAAGTTAACAGACAATTTTTACAGCGCATTTTTAAGATACTTTTAATTAGTTTTTGACGGAGCATACTTTATCTTTATGAGTGTTTACGAACTTTTTGTCATGTATTGACGTAATTGTTACTGTGCATTATAAAGGTTGTATAATTTTTCACACATTATACTATGGATATGGTCATTACCTTATAACTGGTTTTACCAATTTCAATTTATCCATTATATCCAGACAAAATTATTTGTTTACTTATTGGCTACTGTTTAGGGTTTGATGAAATATAATAAATATATTATAATATAATATTGATCTAGGCAAGTACGTACATGTTGAGTAATTTTGTATAAATATGACATTGGGTTTCTTTTCTGATATCAACGATGATTAATTAGTGCGCATTTCACACAATTCTGATCTATTACGTTAGGGACCCAGTAGGCGCTACGATTATCGCATATCATAAATAAAACGTCAGGGAACTAAAATGAAGTAAAAGAAAAACCAATTGCCATAATCTGCAGTTTATTTTGTTTATCAAGTAAAATAAATTTACACATAGCGAGCGTAGCGTGTTTGGACTGTCTGTCTTATGTTCGCGGTATTTCTCTGGCGTAGCACCCAGTGGAAAATTTGAGGTCTGTTTAGAAATGCAGCAAGTCTGCAGCAAAAACTTCATTTGATAGTTTTTCTCTTATTGAAAATATTTTAAACAACAGAAAAAAAATCGAATATAAATTTAAGACCAAAAAATATCGTCTGCTACTGTGAAATGATGCCGCTTAAAGGGGGGAAACCGGTTTAGGAGGCTGAGATTTTGTTGTTTATGTGAATTTTTTAGTAAACAGAATTTTTTTTAATTTGGCAACATTTTATTTATGTTTTAAAATAGACTTAAGGGGGTCTTACTATGTAACAGTTTAAAAAAAACGATTTTTTTTTTACATTTTTTTCATCTAAATAGTGTTAGAAATACGCTGGTAAAAGGATTTAACTGTGGACGGGCTCGTTTGGCAGCGACAGAGCATTTTTCACGATCACGCGCGGTCGTTTTTCGTGTTTCTGCTGTATATTACATTGTCAATCTTTAAACGTGTTTTCCGAAAGTCGTCTTTTTAAAGGTGGGGTGAACGTTTTCCAAAAATCTGTCTGACCGATCTTGTCATACTAAACATTTTTACCATCAGAAAATATGTCCAAAAATTTTAACAGCCTTGAATAGCAGAAAAAAAGTGTAAAAAAAATTATTTTTTTTCAAAATTCTATTATTATAAGAATTTTTTGAATTTTTGAAGAAGCTCGTGTCTATCCTTAGCCAAGGGGATGAGAAAAATTAATTTTAAAGGGTTTTTTTTTCTGATAATCTGATCGGTCAAAATCGTTCACCCCGTGCGCCCTTCACACTTTTGACGAGGACGCAGTGAAGAACTTTTAGCGATCGCATACGTCATTTTTATGTAAAACCAAAAAACTATTTAAAGTTCAATAACGAAGGAAAACAATACAAAAAACTGCTTCCCGAAATCATTTGTAGCTTTCGAGTAATAAATTTTTGAATATAGCGCTCGGAAATGAGGTTTTACATAGAGAGACCCCCTTAAAACAATGACACCTGGAGTTATAGCCAAAAACTATCAGACTGAAGGGAGAGACCTGCTAAGATGGCCGAGATTTTGTTGATTTTCGTGAATATTTAACATAGGGAATGAATAAACAGAACTTTTTTTTAAATTTGGGAATATTTTATTCATGTTTTAAAGTAGACTTAAGAAATTTTTCACGTAATTTCTGCTGGAAATAGTGTCGTTAGATCGTGCTGTTCATGGACGATTGCCATCGGAGTATATTGCTGGGGGCATTCCTGTGGTAGCAATTTTTATCTGTTATCATGACACTTTTTTTTTCATTAGCAACGCATTTCCTAAGAATATGAACCTGATTGTGTAGATAAAAATAGAAAATTGTTTTTGTTGAGGTGTTTGAAGACAATGTTTTGTTTTTATACCATATTTTTTCACCTTATTTTCTCACCTTTTTTACATAAAAAAACATATTTTAAATAATCATATAATCTCAGAATTAGGCTCATCTAGATTTGAATCGAATAAAGAATGTTCACACCAAATTTCAGAGCGATTGGTCAATAACATTTTTAATAATCATACAATCCCAGAACTAGGTTCAGTTAGATTTGAATTGAATAGAGAATGTTCACACCAAATTTCAAGAACGATTGGTCAATAACTTTCCAATAATATAATTCTAAAAAAATACGTCGCGTTGGGGGATACGCGAGGACAGACGTCGTTGACGGCCGTATCTTACATGCAAATTGTTTGAAGTAATTCTATGAAAATTTTTGAAGTATTTTCTTAATTTTGTTTTTAACTTCATCTTTGTCGCTTAATTAGACTATTTGTATTTAAATTTTTAGTTTAGGAGCGGAATTATTAATAGATTCTTAGGTACTTTAACATTAAGTTTCTTTTATTATTTTTTACTTTTTAAAGGGAAATTACTTAAGATCTTGTGTTGGGGGTTTTTTAAATTTTTAATTTAATTTTTTATTTCATACTTTTTATAGGTTGGTTAGGTTAAGTTAGACTTTAGTATATTATAATATACTTATTGGAGACCCCATCCGAGTATATTTGCAGACATTCGGTTATTCTCCCCACTTTCACTGCCCACAACAAGTCATAACACCCCTCTTTTTGCGTCGGGGGTTAAAAAAATCTAATTTTTATCGTTCCAAACTGGTTTTGCCCCTTAAAAAAATTCATTTGAGAAAATAAATACAAATTTTTTTTAATTTAATTTATTTGAAAACTTATATCTAGTATGATCTATGTATAAAAAGTACTGGAATAGCATTGTTAAGTATAGAAAAAACAGTCCCCTCAGTAAGATTTGGTTGAAAAATGACTGCAAAATTAACGAAAATTCTGGCAAAAATAGTCGAAAAGTGAAAAAGTTACATTATTAAAAATCGCTTGTATAAGCTGCTTGATGAACAGTATGACTTGGTTAAGAATAATTGTTGAACAACCCTGAGAAGTGTTTTTTTGTTGCGCATTTTAGACCTCAGTTTTTTATGAAAGTGTAAATCCGCTGCGTTATCTTTGCATGATAACCAATCTGAATAAAATTTGTTTGCGAAAGAGTGGCATCTGCGTTGGACATTTGACCGATCTTTATTTTATTTACTTTTGACTGTTAATAGTGAAGTTTCCTGAACAAAAAATGAATAAAATTTCATGCAATATCTCCATGACAGTCATAAAATCACAAACAAAGCCACAATACTCACGCCGTACTGAAACGTAATATACGTTCCTCTTTTTCCTACTGGGCATTTGCTGAGTCACAGCTGAACAGCTATTTCGGTTTATTTGCGCTGGTTTCATGGTGGTGCTTTTTCAATGGCTTCTTCTTATTATTCTTCTTCTTGTTCGTGTGTGGCACTTAAACAAAAGCTTTCTTGCGCTAGTATTAATCCTAGGCGCTCTGGCGGCGCTCTTTTCACTCTCTTTTACTCTCGCAAGCACACGCTCACTATTTGTTTAATGAAGAAGCAGCAGCTAAAGCAAGGCAGGCAGACAAATACCATGCCTTCGTTTTTGTTTTTGTTGTTTATTTAAGCTTTAGCGCATATACAAACACACACACACACACATACGTGCACAGCGGCGCACTCGCATGATCGTTGAAAAATAAAAACTGTTAACCAGTTTAAGTTTACATTTGCGAGCGCGCAGACGTGTATAGATTACACGCTACGTACGACAATTCTAGTAAAATATTTTCGAAATTATTTTTTGTCCACTTACAAGATTACACTTGCGCGCGTCTGTGTGTGTGTGTGTGTACAAGTGCAGTGTTTGTGTGTGCGTGTGTGTAACACGATAGTACGATAACGATAATAGCTATACAAAAATGTATCGACGTCGTTATTCTGCTTTTGAGCCGCGGCAACCGCGTATTTCCATATTGCCCACATATCCATATCCACCGGAAGCAACAACAACAACGTCGTCATCGTCATCCATTGCACAAACTGTGGCTGGCAGCAACAAATTAAGCGTGCGCTTTGACCCAAATTTACCGGACGATAGCAACGCACCGAGCAGCAAAAGTTTGCATGCCAAGGTTGCACGTAAAGCACGCTCTCTTAGCAATTCTCCGCTCAATCGCAAGAAGAAATATCATAATCTGCCCGCCCTGATGTCTAACAATGGCAGCACAGCGGGCGCCAATTATCAGCTGTTAAACAGCGCGAATTTTAAAGATATTGCCGATGGACAATGCCACTCCTCCAACAACAACAACGCCGTCTCGCAACACGTAAGCCGCAAGCTGCAACAACAACAACATCAACATATGCTTGATGTCAAAAACAAAGCTACCGCAAGCTCGCTGCTGCGTCAAAAGCTTAACAAAAGCAGCAGTAACAACAACAACAACAACAGTGGCAGCAGTAGCAACAAAAATAGCATACGCAATAGTCTAGGCACAATGCTTTACCAACGTTTGCCTGCAGGTCATTCACATGAGCCGCAACAGCAACAACAACAGCAAATGCTGCCGCCGCCACCGCCAGCAGAAGCTGCTGCGGTTGCTGCACTGCGACAGAGACTGATCTATGAGCGGCGAGCGAGCAGCGCTAGCGCCAATGCCTCACCTCGCACACAGTCACCAGTGCATCAGTGTTTACTTATGCGACGGCGCAGCGACTACAGCGTTGAGCAAATTGAGCAGTGGAAACGGCAACAACAACATATACAACAACATTATCCCAGCAACCGAAAGATTAGCGTAAGTTTTGGCCTTCTCTCTTCGCGCTCTCTCTCTCGTTGTGTTTTTTAATACGTGACGAGTTTACAGTAGACAAATTTCTGCAACGAACTTTGGAGTCTGCAGATTATGCAAAAAAAAAAAGTAGCTGAGTGAATTGGGAATGTTGTTGGTGGGAGTCTGGAATGTTTGGGATGCACTGAACACACTTTCTATGTTTATAGTATAGGTGGTTATACGATGTGTTAGTGTGTCGATCAGATGGTTTTTATTTTAAGGTTGTAAACCGCAAATCTTTTCCCAAGAAAATCTATATTAATTCAAGACATGGCCTTTCAGATTCGGCTATAAACTGTAGGTTCCTGTTCTCTTCGAACAGTTTTTAATAGAGATGGCCATGTCCCTCCCAAGGCCGACTGGCAAAACAGGCAGCTAGGTAGGTAGGTAGGTAGAAGTGGTTATCATTCCGACACACCTAGGCCTATGAGAGACCCGTTGTGATGTTGTTTACTCTCCTGTATCCGCTTTGAACCAACTTGTTGATTTAATAAACGAATTAATCTTATTTATTCTGATTTCTGTTAATTCAGTAATATTCCCAAAAGTTTCGGAGTCCAGTGTATTCAGTATCCTCATGCATAGTGTCATGCATCCACTCAGGAGGTGCTCCACTGTTTCCCTCCTCTTCTGCCTCCTGACAGCTTCTACAGTAGTCAAAATTCGGTACTCCCAATCTATTCTATCTAGGCAGCTAGGAAATCATATGTATATAAACCGCAAAGTGCTTTTATGATCGAATGTTTTCGGGTTTCAACATTAATCGACAAACCTTCACCTTATGAGGGAAATTTTTTGTTATTTGGTGTCCTTAGCTCTTATAATCATCAAGATTTGGCGGTTTAGATGGAAATAGCTTAATCTATACAAATTTGTCGTTTGGGTTGTAATAATAATTGTAATTGTTCTTGGGGGTTAGGCATAGGCCTATATGCACGGCGATCAGTTTGATCTATTGTCCACCCCTTTATATTTAGACGTTCAGTATGTCGAGGAAACTAAACAGCTATTTCACATAGAGTTTTGGAAGTTCTTTATCTTCTAGTACGTATGCACCTACAATTTTGTGTCTTGCGGCCTAGAGCCTTACATTTTGTGATCAGGTGTTCCATAGACTCTTCCTCATCACAGCAGAATGAATCTTCGTTCGAGTCCGATATGAATTTAAATAACAAAAAACTGTTCTATAATAGCCTTACAAGATTGTTATCATCTGTCTTTTTGCTATTTTCGATATTATTTTGAAATTTTATTTGTAAGAGGTGAGAATCTTTGCACCAACTAGAAGCCTAATTTACGAAACTAACTTTGAAGTTTTGGAAGGTCTTTATCTTCTAGTAGGTATGCACCTAAAATTTTGTGTCTCCTGCAGCCTAGCAACTTACAGTTTGTGATCAGGTGTTGCATAGACACTTCCTCATCATAGCAGAATCTGCGTGAGTTCGAGTATGATATGAAATTTAAATAACAAAAAACTGTTCTACAATACCCTTACAATATTGTTATTATCTGTGTTTTCGCTATTTGGGATATTATTTTTCTGTTTTATTTGTAAGAGATGAGGATCTTTGCACCAACTAGAAGCCCAATTTTTCGAAACTAACTTTGTAAAATGATGCTCTATTTGTTTAGTGAGCTTATAACTATAAACAAAAAATGATTCAGAAAATTAGTTTGTTTTAAAAAAAATTAGTCTGTTGATTTTAAAATATTTTATATTTTTTTTTGATCTGGTGTATCAAAAGAACAACACATTTTTATCATGAAATGACGCATTTCTAATATTGACACAGATAGTTTCTATAAAGCTCTTAACTTTAAAGAACTTTACGGTTGTTGTTGTACGTACTTCATAGATTACAATAGATCAAACAAAAAAATATTTTTATCATTAAAGTACGTATTTAGGAATTTAAAACGTACCTTACATAGCGTAGTATATACGCTTAATAACTTATTAGATTGACATTGGATTGGTTTTACAAATATAAGGGGGTTCACGGTTGTAAAGTTACATTAAATATTAACAAGCTAAAACGTGAATTCCCGTTTTGTTTTTGTTTGGAGTGTTTACTTCCAGGTTTTGTTGACATTTGTTAAATTTCAATTTGAAATATTGATGTTAACTCATAAACTTAAAAGTAATAGTTGCATAATTTAGTAAATTTAGCTAACAAAATGTACATGTTTCACTTATACCTTAAGATCAAAAAGTTTCCGGAAAAGCGTTTTTTAAAAGGCGCGCGCAAAATGAATCGGTATATTTCTTTTTTTATTAGGTTCGTAGGACTGTTTTTGACATTTTGTCATAATTTGAGCTTGATCCAGTCATCCATACACTTCTGGTCGGCCTAGGCAGGGGTGGCTTTGAGTTCTTTCTTCGAATTCTATTTGATGATCTCAATGGTGTGAACATGATTTCCTGTTGATGGCAATTTGAGTTTGGGGAACAGGAAAAAGTCACATGGTGCCATATCTGGTGAATATGAGCGACCAATTCGTTGAGTGTTTCAAAAAACAAAAAAAATTTAAAAAAAAAATTTCAACGTTTTTGGCACGAGTCGGGCCGCGACGCGTTTCATGTCCAAAACTTCAACCAAAATGTGTTCGGCTGATCCAAATGAGATGTCAAGGTCTGAAGCAACCTCGCGAATACCTACAACGCGATTTTCGAGCACAATTTTCTTCACTGCATCAACGTTTTCTTCGGTATTAGATGCTGAAGGACGACCGGAACGAGGCAAATGAGTTACGTCTTTACAACCTTCTTTGAATATTTTATACCACTCGTATGCCTGTGTTTTGGACATACAGTTTTTTTTTAAAAAATCGAAATTCCCAAAATGTTTTGAATCGGTTTATTGCCACTTTTTGTATCACAAAACAGCTATAAAAAACAATACCGTAATATTGGAGTCTAGAAAAGGCCACAAAAAGTGTATTTGGCAACACTTTTTTCCCAACTCAGCGAATTTGAAATGAGTCAGTCTTAAACGTTTGCGCTATTCACTCGACATCAACCGTGAATACCCCTTATGAATACTCTGAGGAATACACATTACATTTGCAAAGAAATAATTTCTTTGAACGACACCAAATCGCTATTTTAAACATTAGATTTTGACCCATAGAGTCTAAAACGATTGCTCTACTCACTCGACATCAACCGTGAATACCCTTTATGAAAACTCTGTGGATTACACAGAAAGAAAGAAATAATTTCTTTGAACATACACCAAATAACTATTTTAAACATTCGATTTTTATCCATAGAGTCTTAAACGATTGCTCTACTTACTCAGCATTAACCGTGAATACCCTTTTTGAAAACTCTGTCGAATACACATTACATTTGCAAATAAATCATTTCTTTGAACATACACCAAATCGGTATTTTGGACATTTTTACTGATAAAAAAAAATTTTTTTAATGAACTATTAAAATTATATTGATGCTAAAAATAAAACGCAGATGTTAATTTTAAATTAGTTTTCATTGTTTACAAAGGTAAAACTTGTATTCGTTAAAAAATAAACACAAAATCTCTCTTTACAAAAGTTAATGTACTCATTTTTAAAAGTCATTCAAGCATATCTTTCGTCATAACTATCATATGCTAAAGCAAACCTATAAAAATATTCCTAATCAGTTGAAAATGTGTCGTCTAGCTGAGTAAAAAAATATGGTAGATAGAGATAAAAGCTTAGAAATTAGATCGAAGGCTAAGGCAGATTTTAATAAAAGATGTTGAAAACTTTTTGGAGTTTCGTATTCCATTCCATTCCATTTCAAAAAAGCTACTCAACAAAAATTTTTAAATGTATTCGTATTCCTTTCTATGCCATCCCGAAAAGCTACTTATCAGTTTATCTCTATAATTGCTAGAGATGCAAGTTCTACTGTGCAGCTGTCACGATAAACTCGATGAATTACGCGGTAAATTTCCCCTTGACAACACCTTAATTGTGCTTGCCGTTGTCATTGTCATTTTTGGGCATTTTTTTTTTTATACAACACTGGTTTTTTTTTCGTTTTTTTTTTTTGCTCAAATCAGACAAACAATCGTAGTTTTGGCTAGTTAGCGTGTCTCTTTTTTCTCTAAAAAAAGAGATTGCTGCATTTAAATTGAACGATATGTAAACAAAAAAATATACATATGTATATAGAGTATATTCTACATAGCAACAATGTATCTTGTCTCGTTTATATGATAACTAGACTGAGAATTGAATGTGTCATAACTTGATGCGATCAGCTACAGAGCAGTTTGCAAATTTCAATGCTAATTTAAGCTACTTTTATTAAATGATTTTATTTTATTTTATCTGTATCTCTAAGTGTTGTTGTTTTTTATAGATATTTCACACATACTGCGTAGTATATAAACAAATTTTATAGGCACTCATAAATATTGCATAGTATGTAGTTCGATTGTGCTATTTTTTCTGTGATTACGTCGTAGTACGATACGTTGATTAAACAATTAAAAGATTGAATATAGTATTTGGTATTTTTATTTTTATGATTTAAATTAAGTGCCTTATTTATAGTATATATCGAGTAAACATTGTAAAATGGATGAGTCATTGTGATGATAGTGGAAATCAAATATAGCATATGGCCCGATTAATTTAAAATGAGATGGTTTATGCCCTATTGAGGGAAATAATTGTGATAAAAAGTGTGGGCACGTAATGAGCATGATACTATTTCAAACACGTTATACAAGGAAATGCTGAGTTGAATAAATATTGGAAATTAACTGTTCAGTAAACCAACAGTTATTTTCACATTTTATAACGTCAATTTGCTTTTTCAAGCCAAACGCAAATTCCTCTCGATCAGATCGTAGTAGCTGCAAACTTAGATAAAATCCACAAAATGTTGTCAACGTGGTGATTCAGCATTCTTGTGAAAAAAACTCAAAAGAGTTGTCACGTTCTTTCTTCTTCTTTCCTGCTGCTTTTAATGGAATCATCAATAAGTCGAAGTTTACTTGAGTCAAAAATCACCGCTTAGAATATGGAACTAGTTCTATTTTTTTGTTTATTATAGTAGATTTTCAACTATTAGTATTCATACTATAATTCAGAATGTTCAAATGTATTGTGACCCATCGTTGAGCCACTAGTTTTTCCCTCATCTTTCTGGCAATTTTCGTATTCCGGCTGCGGAAAAACGACAGTCGTCTAATTTGAGGCTATCGCATGAATCGACCCAATTCTGTGGTAGCTTTCATAAGAAGTGAACTTGGTTCAGTCAATAGCAAGTGCCATCGATTCGCATAATAGGTGCGTAATAGGATGGGGCGATGTACGGCAGAGTACGGTGAGGTAGCTACCTCGCCAATTTAACGTTTCCAAGTCATGTTTCTCACGATGCTCTTCCCGCGACATGGGCCCGAGCATTGTCTGAGCCGTGTTTTCTGACTGGGTGCAAGCCTCAATCGCATCAATTGCGAGTCGGTAACGGTCCCCTGATGATCGTTTCATTCGGTTTCAACAATTCGTAGTAGATAAAACCACGTTGGTACCCCCAAATACAGAGCATGAGCATAGATCCATGAATATTTGGCCTCGCCGTTGATGTTGATGGCTGGCCGGGCTTCGTAATGGATCCACTTTTCATTGCCAGTAACAATACGACGCAAAAAACCTTTCCTTTTCTGTCGTTGAAGCAGCTGTTCACATGAGAAAAAATGGCGCTCAAAGTCTCTCGGCTTCAACTCATATGAAACCCAATGTCCTGCTTTTATATCATTCCCAAGGCCTTTAAACGTTTGGAAACGGTTGATTCAACGACATTCAATGTTTCTGTCAACATTTTTAGCGTTTGACACGAATCTTCATTGAGTAATGTCTCCGAAAATTAATTCAAGGTCCCAATATACACTATATACTATAGTAGATTTAGTTCTATTGTTGAATAGGTTAGATTAAAAAACGCCGGGCAGTCGCAAAGCAGGTGTTGAATGCTTTTTGTCTCTTCCTCATCTCTGCAGCTGCGTCAGAAATCGTGATGGGGAGCGTGCAACCTCAGCCGTATTGTCTATGTTGCAGTGCCCCGTTACAACGTCCACCACGATCATATCTCGGCCAGAGTGCTCGGGAGATGCGACAACCGGACACCATGCCCCATTCTCTTTCCATCAGAGCTAGAGCCGTCTCCCTGATTTGCGATAGACCGTCATGTAATGGTCTGTCTACGTACGTAACCGCAAGGTTAGCAGCCAGCTGCTGGCGCACTCGCCCGCTGCCTCGTTACCAGGGACAGCCTGCGTGATCCGGTACCCTAGTAGAGGGTTATTGAGTGGTGATGGTTACGGTTGAGCGCTAACGTCGTGTTAATGATAGAGCTTTAATATCAGCCTGACTATCGACAAGAACTAAAATGTTCTTTGGACTGCCATCTAAGGTGCCAATAAGTCTAGCCGCTTACCAGACTGCTTATATCTCCGCTTGAAAACCACCACACCAGTCGGGGAGGCGGAATGCAAGCTTCGTCGAAGCTCTTCAGAGAAATTGACTTGCTCTTGTGCCCACATCCATCTTCGAACCAGTTAGTATAGATCGTCAGTTCGTTGCCTTTTAATGGGACTTCTTAGCATCCAATCTTCCCTCTCCGGGAAAACTGCGACAAAGTTGCCGTTCCATTTCTCAACCGTGGAGCAGTAATCACTATCCCCGGTCTGCAGAGGTACGCTTAAATCAAGTAGGATACTGCTATGACCACAAGTTGATGGCGTGAGAATATTTAACACCCGAAGTCTCGCTGCGCTTCTAGCCGCCGACTTCAGGAATGTTCCCATTTGTTAAAGGCTCAGAATAGTATCCAGAGCCGCCTGAGGTGTGTATCGCATAGATCCGGTGATATCTAGGCAAGCCACCCTTTGCACCATCTGAAGGCTGCTTAGGTGAGATTTGGTATTAGTCGCCTTTTACCAGACCAACGCTCCATAAGTAAGGATAGGTCTGACGACTGCTGTATATAACCAGTTAATTATATACGGTTGCAGTCCCGATTTCCTACCAAACGTCTTCTTGCAGGTGTAATAAGCATCTTTCTCTTCCACGAGAGTTTGGAGTGCAAAACGACACCTAGATACTTCGCCTCCATACAATCTTTTGAGTTGCTAATCTACCGAGAGACGGTAGGGTTGAACTCAGTGATCTTATAAGGTGCCAATAAGTGAAGCCGATTATATATCTTCCTATAGTATATAGAACTAGTTCTATATTCTTTCATCTTGGTTAACAAAAAGTTACTGGTGTCCATATTGTATTGCTTATGGTGTTTTGGTTATGGTGTTTATGGTTATTTGGCTCATATAAATAATTGTTCCGGTTTTTTCGCATAGCACCTTAAGTATGGTGGAATCACCAAAAATTATAAATAGAATCAAGTTTCTGATTTCTAATCGAGTTTTTTTCAATCTGAAGGCATTAAAAATTGCGGTTGCTTGGGGGAATACCCCCGTTGCCATCCTCTCCCTATCAACAGAGCCAGCTTACTAACACCTTTTCGCTCCATTTTTCCCAATTCATCTTTATTAAAGTGTTTTTATTTTGATGACTATGCTAAGTTCTAACGCCTTATCATATTTAACATAAACAAAATGTTTATTATATCCCTAATTACGGGTTAATAAAATTAAGCGAAACATATAATTTGTATAAAAATAGCTTTTTAAATGCAAAAAATAACTCATATATGCCATAGAGAATACAATTCTTTTACGTCACATAAAAGGTGTTAATCTTTCCACAGACAAAATCTATTTAAATACGCAATTTTTAACTGTTTAAGTCGTAAAATTTTATTATCATATTTTTGTGTTTTACTAATTAATCAATTTTTTATATATATTTTGCAGTTACCCGTAGCCGATCCGTTCCTCGAAAAAGTCAATCTATCAGATTTTGGTAAGTACATATACAATAAAAGTAAATTAATTTGACACCGATATAAGAATTTATTATATTATATACTATAGAACTAGATCTATATTAAATTAAAAGAAATTTTTTTTGGTAATCAACCTTAGCCCGGAGATTTGTTCAGTTTTTCTACTCTTGATGATATTATGCCAAAAGAAAAAATTGGACAGTCGTGGTGACTTAGCAAGTTCTACACACTTTGATAGGCAGATGACGCTAAATATGCTTTGGAAAGAAATATGTTCGAATAAAATTATAATTCATACGGATTATCAAAAGCCCTGACATGTGTGTGTTGTTTTGTGGGGGCGTGAAAATATGCCGCTTACTAGACATATGTTTTTCTGGTTAGGTAGTAAATTATATACCTATGTGCGCTTATTTTTAAACGTACTGCAGGTATATACCCTACACTATAGCGATCTCGTTCGTCTTTGACAAAACTACAATTCCTTTTTTGGGTTCGGTTTCGATGGCAATATTCGTGTCGATTGATCCTAAGTGCTCAATACAGACTGGTGAATGACTGTAGAATTGTAGGGCAGCGGTGGAAATGAGGCCAAGTAAACGCAGATCTTACTCTATGAAAGGGTGATGAAGGTCTGGTTCGTCTTTGGCGAATCTACAATGCCATTTATTTGGTTCGGTTTCGATTGATCTTCTATGCTTCTATGCCTTCAAAACAGACTGGTGAACGACTGTAGAATTGTAGTGCAGCGTTGGAAATGAAGACACAGTAAACGCAGATCTTGCTCTATGAAAGCGTGATGAAGATTGGTTAGGTCTGGTTCGTCTTTGGCAAATCTACAATGCCATTTTTGGGTTCGGTTTCGATTGGCTATCTTCGTGACGATTGTTCCTATGCCCTCAAAACAGACTGGCGAATGACTGTAGAATTGTAGTGCAGCCTTGGAAATGAAGCCAAGCTAACGCAGATCTTACTCTATGAAAGCGTGATGAAGGTTGGTTAGGTCTGGTTCGTCTTAGGCGAATCTACAATACCTTTTTTGGGTTCGGTTTCGATTGATCCTATGCTTTCAAAACAGACTGGTTAAGCGACTGTAGAATTGTAGTTCAGCGTTGGAAATGAAGGTCACGTAAATACAGATCTTACTCTATGAAGGGAAGCTATGCACAGATTGTGTGATGAAGGTTGCTAAGGGCCGATATATATAATTAGGCTTGTCTATAAGATGAATACACCCCTATGAGCTAGTTTTCGAACGCATCGCGTGTACTATATAGTATATCGTATATGCTTAAAAATTAATTGATTTGCTTTGAGATAAACGACGCTAATTATAATATTCAAGTACATTAACGTTTTATCAATGTTGCTCCCAGACTTTGTATGAGATTAATGGCTCGTTTTTTCTTTTCATTCACAAATTGTAATTGCTTGCCAATTTGCGATTTTTATTTTTTTCACACACACACGATCATATTCATTATCATGATGAGATTATCATCATTAAAATCAATTCAATATAGTGCTTATATGTGGGATGTCTATGTCGCCGCCCTCGCCAAAAAGCATAAGCTCTGAAAATCTCACTCTCTAATAGATCGGATAATATAAATTTATTTCAAATTTTGAGCAGATTTTCTTTTTTTTGCGCTCTCGAACAGACTGCACATATGTATGTATGTACCTATATATGTATATAGTCTTTTGTTTGTTGTTGATGTTTTTCGTTTGATTTTTCCTACACATTGCCAGAGGAAAAACTTTTTGAACAAATACAAAAATGTATTTAGCTGGCTCGATCGTGTGCGAGTGAAAAATAAACTATAGTATTAAACAAATAACAGACTGTAGATCAGTTTATGATAAAATTTCGAGACGTTTAGAACGGCAACGCGTTTTAGTTTTTCGTTGAAAAAATAATTTAAGAAAAATCGAAAATATATATTTATTGCGCCTAAACGAGACATATTGTAATTTTTACCAAAAAATATATTTAATATAACTTAAATCTTATATAGTGCTTAAAAATTCCCAGTTCGAGTTAGTCATACTTGAAGAATTTACTTTATCGATTATATATAGGCGCCACGACGCCAAAAGCGCCCCCTACCGTGCAACCCCACAACTAAAATTGTTTTTCAATTGTTTTGCTACGTATAAAAACAAAGATATATGCTAAATAACAATAACAAAAAAAAACAAAAAGAATAAAAGGAATTTTAATTAACTTGTGGGGTCTGCCGCGTGCAAAGACAGCAAAGATAACTAAATAAAAATACAAAACAATCGGAACAATGATAAAAAGAAATTGAATCAAATACAATAAGAAAGTGACAACCTTCACCTTTTTTTTCAAGCGATTTGTTTTTTTTTTTATTTATTTATTGTTACAAGTTCTAAAAAAAAACAAATAACGCGTGTGCCACTGTCTAAAGCAACCCAATATATATTTTTAAACTAAAAATATTTTTACCTATAAATATATATTATAAATAAATTTTGGTTACCGCTAAAAAAAATATATCTAAAAAACTGCCGCCACACTTTTCCACTAGCTGGCCTTCATTTTACTTTTCTTTTTTTTATTTTAAATGGAAAAGACATTATTTTTTTTTGGCAGCTTTGGGAACAGCCATAATTTGTCACAGTGTGTGTGTGTGTGTGTTTATAATAAATAAAAATGCAAAATATTTAAAAAAATAAAATATGGAATGCGTTGTAAAATATGGGAAACGTAAAAAAATATTGCAAATGGTGAAAGTTTGCCTTGATGTCATCTTAAAGTCAGGTAGACATTTATAAAAGCTAATCAGTCAAACGTTGGTGAGGTATTTTTTGGGATTATAGAGAATTTAGGGAGAAAATACTTTACGTACGCATTAGGGCAACGTAGATCTATTTTTGTATTAAAACTAACTAAGACATTTAAAAGCCAATGAATTTTTGCTCAAAATATAAGTATCTGGTGTAGATTTTTTTATTAATTACCTCGAGACAGAAGTATATCTTAATACTTCTGCAAAGTATTATTTGTAAAAGATTTTTTCATTTCGAAAATTTCTTTAGGATTTTTAAGTCTAATAATAGCTCGCACAAGTCAAATGTACATCTTTAATTTGTCGAAGTATGTCGAATCGATTTTTCAAAATCAAAACTGACATTAGAAACCTAATAAGAGAATACTTTACGTCGCTTTAGGCTCAGCATTAGATCTTTCTTTTATTAAGAACTAACTGAAGACCTTCGAAATCCATTAAGGAAATGAGTTTTGCTACAAATATTTTGGTGTTGATTTTTTTTTATCTAATTAATTCGAGACAGAAGTATATCTTAAGCTTTGCGAAAAAGAAGAAAGATTTGTTCAATTCGAAAATATCTTGAGAAGTGTTAAATCTAATAAGCTGGCAAAATTATATCTTTAGTTTGTCGAAGTATGTTGAATGGATTTTCAAAATAAAAATAACAATATAAACCTTATAAAAGAATACTTTACTTCACTTAAGGTCATTTATTTAAATCTAAGACTTTTGAATCCAGGACTAACGAATACCTTTTAAATCCATTAAGGCAATGTGTTTTTAACTTAATTAAATTGAGTTGAAAGTATTTTGTAAACTTTGCGAAGTATTATTATGATCTTTTTAAATCGAATAATTATTTAATACTTTTAAATGTAATGAGCTGGCAAAAGTAAATCTATAGTTTTGTAAAGTACTAGGGTGCCGGATCGTTTTCCGAAACAGGAATAACATCAGAATCCTGATAAGGCTAGCAAGTTGTACACCTTTGCGACATATGTCTTGATGTTAAATGGAGTTTTACTTCCTACCTGACACAATTCATTTCATTTCGGAAATAATTTACAACACAAGCACAATTAATCTTAATATACTCTTATATGATATTTATAATAGATCGCGAACTATATCAAATCGTATATTCAATTCGATGTACAATATTAGAAATCTTAAACACAAACAAAGCTTATGAATGTTTAGTAGCGCAGAAAGTATTTTGATACTCTTTTACTCATAAGAAAATGTTATCTTTCTTAACTACTTGGTACCAAGATTATAAAAATTTTCAAGATAATTGAGTGACATATAGTAGCTCGATATTTCCAGGTCCAGTGTGTCTGGGTGCCTAGATAAGTCATTATGATCGCATAGAATCTCAGAAATGGTAAGAGCTAGAGCAACCAATCATTCAGATCATATTATTCCATAGAGGTTAGATCACTTGTTATTCCGATATCGAGACAAGCTTATATTTTTTGATATTGGCGTTAGAGACGACCTCGAAAAAAACCAAAGTTTTAGATGGATCATTCGTTTGTTTATAAAGATATCGTAGCCCAATTTGCCAATCAGAAGTTTCTCACCTGTACCAAATCCCAACACTACAAAATTCTATCAAAATCGGTTGACTGTATCAAATAGCCAGGCCTGCCGATAGAGGGGGGAACGGACTCGAGAGTCAATCGGGAAATTTTTTGATTAAAAAAAAACATAGTAAATTATCATTCTACCAGAGCTCCGAAACATACTTTTTGTTTCTCTCATCTCACACCTTTTAACAATTATACGTATTTTCATGAATTAAGAAAAATTGATAGGGCCCGGATCCAAGATTTCCTCCGGGGCCCGGATATTCTATCTACGGCCGTGCATATAGCCTAATAGGATCGATCGATTAAAAAAAACCTTTGTGGTGTAAAATTCATTTGTTTTTAATTCAGATATCGTGAAAAAGTTTTCTATCAAATGTATTTAGGAATTCTTAACTAATATGCAAAATTTGGTTGGTACAGAGTATCCCAAATTCGTATGAAATATACGAACGTTCGCCTTCTTTTTTATTTAAATTTGTTATTGTTTTTCATAACTTCGACCTAAGTACCACTTTTAAGCAATGTATACATCAAATGAAGCTATGTTATACATACGGACCAAATATTTGTTTAGGATCAATCTATAAGAGTATAGTATTCAGTTGCGAGCTTCTATTTGGAGGCACTTATCTCATCTTGATAATCTGCCTCTCCGTTTTGCCTTTGCTTAGACTTGATTTTGTCTACTCTATTCAGTGTCTTCTATAGATTCTTGGTATCAAGCATTTTTTGCACCTTTGTTGAGGAATGAAATTCTTCAAGAACCTGATTTAAGATTGTGTGCGCAAAAAAAATTCTTTAAAAAAAAGAAATATTTAAACTTCGACAGAATATATTAAAATTAAATTAAATAAACTAACGTATTACAAATTATGGTGACCGATAAAGTCTGGGCGTGATCGATTTTGAGCAATCCTGTATCATCAGATTATCAGCCAGCTTGAGTAACTTCATGTACTTATGTATGTACATATGTATAAGAAATATAACTATTGCAGCAAAACAGAATTACAAATAAATAATATACCTATATGTATAATAAAAAGTATAAAATAAAAAAAAGTATGACCTTAATTGTGAATCGAATCTTGGTCTCTAGACGTCACGACGTTAAGTCGTGAGTCTTGAAGTGCCCTCATGTATGCTCTTGCAACTGATTGGATACGGTCTTTGAACTCTTGAATAATATATTAAATTATATTATATTATTATATTATACGATATTTATGGTCGAATTATAAATAAAGTTTAAAATGTTAATTAAAAGATTTAAATTGCCATATATTAGCTAAGCTATAACTTTCAAATTGTAGAAAATATAGCGATTTAAAATTAAGTAGATGTGGCAGAAAAGAAACTTGATTTGCCTGCACATATTGGGAATCAAGATGTCACATTTGGTTATCCTAGCTCTAATAAATTACAAAATCTTGGTGTTCAGACAGAATGTAGGACTTGCCTTGATCCATTTCTCTTGTCCTCCCGTAAGTCCCTTGTTTTCTTGTCTTTACCTTGTTCACCTTGTCTAGACCAATTTATTTTGTTCTCCGGTAACTCTATTGTCTTCTTGTCTTTTTATACAAATTTGGTTTGGTAAAGGCAGGGCCGTAGAGAGAAAATCCGGGGCTGTGGGGAAAATGTACCGACCCGCTCTATTTCACCTTTAGATTCAATCACGACATGACAGTAATTAGACCAGTGCCCCCATTCCCCCTTCACGTCGGGCCTGGGTAAACGGTATTATAAAACACAGGGATTCTTTGTTCTATGGAAGAATCCCATCTGGGCTATATGCTTAAATAAATTATAAGGATTATGTTTATTTATTGTTAGTTCCTTTACTTTTAATCACGATGAGTGTTTGTTTTCTTATCTCGGCTGAATTAGACGAAATAAGATGTCAGTGAACTGTCGCACTTAAGTCTTTCAGCTGCGAACTTTTATAGTTTTATATACCTAATTTGTTGTATGTATGTACACAACTCTTAATAACGCTTTCTATAAAATCTATTAATAGTCTATAGTCTATAATAATTTAAACAAATACGTTCACCGTTCACCTTTTTTTTTGCCTTCCCTGGTAACCAAAGCTTCATCTCAAATTGAATTTGCAAACATTCGAGCGTATTAATGTCCCAATGTCGATGTCATTTATATTTAAATCGGAATTTCATTTGCCAAATATATTCACAGGGACACAAATTTTTTTGATTTCTTAAACAGATTTCCAAAAATTTCAAAGGCAATTTATTAATGCATTTTTCCCAACTACGTAAAAATTATATAGTTCCTCACATATGTATAGAAGAAATGTTCCTATGTCTGACCGAGTATCTGTGGCGGTTAATTAATTTCTTGGCACAAATATTAAGCTAATATTTGCCGACTATTTATGTGAAAATATAATATAATACATACAGACATATAGGGACCGAAGCTTTTTAGGTTTCTGCACATTCATCTAAAGCTTGACAGCTGACAACAATGGTGGATACAAGGGAGGGGAAGCCACAAATTATATACCGAGCGAATTTGTATATACATTATTTTGATTAACACCTTTGGCCCGCCTCAATATTTATTTGTTTATGCCTTGTCGCGCTCACACTTTCTATCCGCGCGATTTCTACGTCTTTCTCGCACTGAGCTGTTATTATGATACACTGTAAACGAAGGGTTAAGGAGTATATCAGGTTGGTGCAACAAAATGTTAAGTGTTGAAATGTAAGCAGTCGGGTAGTGGGAAAAGCTGAACCAATTCTTTTTAAATCGCTCCAAGTTTTCAAGAACATTGTTTAAGCCAAATGGAGATTACTTACAAAAAAAGGTACATCTTTTTTTGTTTATAAGGGTCACATACCAAAATTTGTGGCTGTATATTATTATTTCCTAAATATTTTAGATATTTCAAGCTATGTTTGCCGAGTCTCGAAGTGTGCCATATTTCGAGATTCGATTCGATTGGTTTTATTTATTTATTCTAATATTGTACCTTAGAATTAATTCTAGAGATCAAAAAGTTTAGAGCCAAAGCAGCAAACGCCAGGCTGGGTGGTATATTCACAGTTGATGGATTATTTCTAGATTTTATTTACAAGATTTAATTTAGACATTAAATTTATGAAGTGGCTTATGTTTTTTTGGGAAGAGTCTGTGGCAAGTATGTTTAAGGGTGTAATTTTGAAAGAGTTACAAATAGCTTAGAGATTTTGGGTTAAATGTTCTATAGTAATCTCTTCCGATATTTTACACCGAAACAGGCGCCCTAGTTTCGTCTAGTTCAAAAGTTATTTACCTATAGTATGTAACTGACCCCATTTTCCTCAATTAAATTTAGCGACTTTCGACTGTTTATACACATTCATTTCATTTAAAAAAACTCCATTCAAAACTATTTGCCTATTGCCTACTATTGATTCAAACCACCCATAACAAAATTTTCCAATTTAGTGATAGTTTGTGTTGCAGTGTATATGATAGTCGACATATCTCACCTCACTTATGATTTACGAAAGTTTTTACGTAGGTCGCGTATATTAGATAGTCTGAATGCAACAAATTATTTTGACCGCTAAATTATAATGTATTTGTTTATATGCTTAAATAATATTTATGATTGTATTTTTATTTTTTTGTTGTTGTTAATAGTACTAGTTTTTGCTATATATACATATATACGTAGTACACTTTTATGCGGTACGCTAAATTTATTTTAATTAAAGTAGTCTTAATAAAATTTATTAAAAACACGCAAACGCGCGCCATACAAATTTATATCAGAAATGAAATGAATATCTGAGTACAATAAAACGCGCGCGATTTGCTGGCGCTTTCAAGGCGAAAATTTTGGCTTCTTTGTGTTGTTGCTGTTTGAAATAAATTAGAAACAAATTAAATGGCAACAAAAAGGGTTAATGGTTTTTTAAATGTAACGAACTTAAGTATACTCTTTATATATATGTTCCTACAACTCCTATTTAGAGCAAAGGGCGACTGAACCCTTTAGGCGGTTATATAAACAATGTTTATCGATTTAATGTGTTTTTAGCGTTACAATGAATGAAGGTATCGAAACTGGACATTTTATTAGAGACTATAAAAGTATCGAAACTGAACCTTTTATGAGAAACTATGAAAGTATCGAAACTGAACATTTTATTAGAAACTATGAAAGTATCGAAACTGAACATTTTATTAGAGACTATAAAAGTATCGAAACTGAACCTTTTATGAGAAACTATGAAAGTATCGAAACTGAACCTTTTATTAGAAAGCTATGAACGTATCGAAACTGAACATTTTTATTAGAAACTATGAAAGTATCGAAACTGCACCTTTTATTAGAAACTATAAAAGTATCGAAACTGAGCATTTTATTAGAAACTATGAAAGCATCGAAACTAACATTTTATATCGAAACTATGAGAGTATCGAAACTGAACCTTCTATAAGAAACTAAATTTTAGAATTTATGAAATCATTAGATTGTCTTCTAGTCACCTATAGTAAATAGCACAGTTGTCTTTAGCTCGAGAGCATTATCATAATGATATTCTCCAAGCTTTCTAACTTATTTTAGGATTTGTTAAAATTTAAATCACAATTTTGTTTCACTAGGACATGGTTTTAGTTTGATCATTATCTTTGACATATCTTCCATATTTTTGAATGGAATTTTTCATATTTCCGTCAATTTTAAGTTTTTAATTTGAAAGAAGAGAATGGAAATGGTTCTAACAAAAGCCTTAACTGAGGCGAAAACAGGATAAATCAAAGCTTGTAAGGCTTATATGGATTTTATACCCAAAAATGCTGGCGAAATAAAATACGCAGACGCATATTGATGGGACAAAAATTTCTAAGAAATTCGTAAAAATTTTGCCCGATTCGTTGTGAGTCATATTGCCTCAAATGCTTGGTCTGTAAAAGGACTGTCACTCACATAACCTGCGTTCCACAGAAACAAAGAAACTTAATAATGAGTCAGCATTTTAGAGACCCATTAGGAATTTTGGAACCAGTAAAATACAATTTTTGGCAAACAACAATGACAGAGGTATTGGAAGAATTCTTATCGTATCATATAACATATTAATCTGTATTTTTTAAGAATGGTTGAAACTCGAGTATATTCGAACTTATCTAAGTCATCGAATTAGCTTGGAACTCTATTTTGATAAATTACCAACAAACAATTATTTCCAAGCCGAAAAAATTGCATAGAAACAAAGAAGCTCAATATTTAGTCAGGATATCAGAGACCATTATGAATATTGGAACTAGCTCAATACTTAGTCAGGATATCAGAGACAATTAGGAATTTTGGAACTAGTAAAATAAGTACAATTTTTGCTAACAACAACAAAAAAGTTGTCCCATATGCTGTACTGGAAGAAGTATTTGTTTTAATTATGGAGACCCAAAATTTAAACATATTAATCTGGTACGGTTCAGAACAAAAATATTTGAGTATATTCGAACTTACCCAAGTCATCGAACTAGCTTGGAACTCTATTTTCAAAATTTTCAATCAATTATTTCCAAGCCGAAAAAAAAAGACTTAAAGCAGAAATATGACTCATATTGAAATTTAGTTTCTAATCACAAATACTCCTTCACCGGTAGATACGTTCCGGAAAACACAGAATTAGAGAAATATCGAAATTTTGTTTGATATATAGTATCAATTAATTGCAATATTCAGATATCAGCCAGTAATCTCTGGACGAGATCTTACTGAGGTTAATTTAAAATATCTGGTTATTTCAGAGCTTGTCTAATAGATTTTCAATGATCCCCAAATTGGTGGCTTGAAATTTGTTTAAAAAAAAGGATTAGGTTGAAACTCGCTTAATAGCGATTTTTGGACAAATTCTAAAAAGCTTTCAACTTTCAAAAACTTCACATCCGGTACTTAGGTTAGGATTAGGTTGAAACTCGTTTGATAGCGATTTTTGGACGAATTCTATGAAACTTTCAACTTTAAAAAGCTCCACATCTGTTACTTAGTTTAGCATTAGGTTGAGACTCGTTTGATAGCGGTTTTTGGACGAATTCTAAAAATCTTTCAACTTTCAAAAACTCCACTTCCGCTACTTAGGTTAGGATTAGGTTGAAACTCGTTTGATAGCGATTTTTGGACGAATTCTAAAAATCTTTCAACTTTCAAAAACTCCACTTCCGCTACTTAGGTTAGGATTAGGTTGAAACTCGTTTGATAGCGATTTTTGGACGAATTCTATGAAACTTTCAAAAACATCACATCCTCTACTTAGGTTAGGATTAGGTCGAAACTCGTTTGATAGCGATTTTTGGACGGATTCTAAAAAGCTTTCAACTTTCAAAAACATCACATTCGCTAATTAGGTTAGGTTCAGGTTGAAACTCGTTTGATAGCGATTTTTCAACGACTTCTAAAAAACTTAAAAAAAAACTCCACATCCGATACTTTTCTTTAATTAATCCCATAATTTTATTTACCAATTTTTTATCTACCACCCGAACACACACTCTGTCGCAAATTATGCATGCTCGATCCAAAGTTAGTGTATTATTAATAAATACATTTGTGGGGAGCGCACAAAAATATATTTCTATAAAATATTCATGTAGACATAATTTTTTTTTTATTTATTTATGTGCAATCGTTGAGCTAGGTTCGATCGATGCTTTGTTCTACATATAAGAAGAAGCGCATAGAACAAACAACAGTCTGAATAATGCGAGTATTCCATATGTCTATTATTATGTCATTTAGGTTGAGTAAATTGTTTATTAGTCGTAACAATTAGCGGCGTAGAACTTAAAAACTGTGACAATTGTGCTGAAATATTGGATTAGACTTTGGTGTTGGTAATGCGCCAGACAAGAAGCAATTTAGTTAAACGCGCTTGGCGTACGATAAACGCTTAGAAACCGCGAGCGAAACGCGTTCAAAACGTTTAAACGCATGTTACAACTTCATTTCTATTCGAATCATGCGGGTCGTTTGGTACTCGGTGGCGGCACAAGCGCCGCCGATGTGCTCTATTATCCACTCGAAAGTATCAAAGAATTTGAACAAGTCTCCGAGGCCTGGAAACGTCTGTTAGCCGAGTTGTTGAAAAAAGGTTGAGCTTTATATGATGAGTTGCGCCATAAACATAATAATAAACTTTATTCTTTATTTGCTTTGCTTTCTTTACAGAGGAGGACGACTCACAAATCTTTGTCAAGTTCTTTCGTTTTCATCAGTGTTATGATCTAATACCCACCTCTGCAAAATTGGTTGTATTTGATACACAGCTGTTGGTCAAGAAGGCTTTCTATGCGCTGGTCTATAATGGAGTGCGCGCTGCGCCACTCTGGGACTCGGAGAAGCAGCAATTTGTGGGCATGCTGACCATAACCGATTTCATAAAGATCTTGCAAATGTATTATAAATCACCAAATGCATCTATGGAACAATTGGAGGAGCACAAACTAGACACGTGGCGCAGTAAGTATTCAAAAAACAAAAAAACTAAAGTGGTTTAGTACTAAATTTGTATATCTTTTGTCCCTTAGGCGTGCTGCACAATCAAGTGATGCCTTTGGTTAGCATCGGACCGGATGCTTCACTCTACGATGCCATTAAAATTCTCATACATAGTCGCATACATCGTTTACCGGTTATTGATCCAGCGACTGGCAATGTCCTGTATATATTGACCCATAAACGCATACTGAGGTTCCTGTTTTTATATGTAAGTTTGAGAATGTTTTTCCATGAGAAGTATTAGTAACCAATTTTTGTGCCTTCACAGATTAATGAATTACCAAAGCCTGCTTATATGCAAAAAAGTTTGCGCGATTTAAAGATCGGCACCTATGACAACATTGAGACAGCAGATGAAACCACCAGCATTATAACCGCGCTCAAGAAATTTGTCGAGCGACGCGTTTCGGCGTTGCCACTGGTCGATTCCGAGGGCAGACTTGTCGACATATACGCCAAGTTTGATGTGATTGTAAGTATAAAGAAAACCTGATTTGATGAGAATACCAATATAACGATCCTTTACCTCTTTTTAGAATCTCGCCGCTGAGAAAACCTACAACGATCTCGATGTCTCGCTGCGCAAAGCGAACGAGCATCGCAACGAATGGTTCGAGGGCGTGCAGAAATGTAATTTGGATGAGTCACTCTATGCCATCATGGAGCGCATTGTGCGCGCCGAGGTGCATCGTCTGGTTGTAATAGATGAGAATCGTAAGGTTATTGGCATCATCTCGCTGTCGGATATACTGCTTTACTTGGTGCTGCGACCCAGCGGTGAGGGTGTAGGCGGTTCCGAAAACTCGCTGCGCGCCTCCGATCCTGTGCTGTTACGCAAAGTAGGCGAATGTGAAGCTGGCGAAATGCCACGCAGTCCTTCAGCCGGTTCGGGCAATCGTAGCTTAATCGAAGATATACCCGAAGAGGAGACAATAGCAACAAGCACAGCGCCTGCCGCCGAGCCAGATGCTGATGGTGATAGTGATAATAATAAATCCGCCAGTGAAGATAAAGCAAATAATAATCAACAGAATGAGCTGGCGGCAACAACAACGACGACGACGGCGGAAACAACGCCGCCGCCTCAGCCAAACGGTGATAGCAATAACAGTCCAGCCGAAGTGTCCTTTGCCGATGAGGCGCATGAAGATGCCGCCGCCGCCGCCACAAATTGTGATGAAAATAACGATGATGATGATGATGATAATAATGACGACGACGAGGAGGAGCAAAAGAAGCAGCAAGCATTGGAGCGCAAAAAGGCAGCTGCCATTGCTGCGGACACAGAGGACGAGGATGGGCTAAGCAGCGCCGTATCGGCAGCCTCGGCTTTGGGTCAAAAGCTGACAACGCGCGAGATGGCTCTGGTTAGTGAATAAAACAAAAGAAAACTTTTAATTTAAAAACAATTATAATAAATTAAAGAAAAAGAAAACAAAAAATGATAAACCATAAAATACTTTTTAAACTTAATTTACTAGCAAACAAAGAAAACACAAACAATAATAAATAAAAACAAACATAAAAAAAACTATATTTGAATATTATTAGTTGTTAAGGAAAAAAGTTTATTATTATTATTAAAATATTATTACAATTATGAAATATTATGTATTTTACAAGAGCAACTAAAAACAAACAAAAACTGTTAACAAAATGTTTATATATATATAAAGAGGATACAAAAACAACAACAACAAAGAATACAAGATAAAGCAAATTACGTTAGCATGTCTTTAAATTTTAAATTATGTAATTGATTATTATATAATAATATAGTACAAGAGTCAGAAATTTGAATAGTTTTAATGTTGAAATCATAAAGCAGTATCAAAGGACTAAGGCTACGAGAGTTTTCGAAAATCTGAGGTGAATGAGAAGATTCCATTTGGAATTCAGAAAAGCTTAAGTAGAGCTCACCGAGGTTTCTTAGCTTATTCATCAACTAGCCATATATCGGAGGTGCAATCACCGCCAGGATAACGCATCTCATGAGGCAATGTGGGACCATTGGGCTCCTTACCGAAATCCACAAAGAATTGCTCATTTAACTTAAGACCGCCATTTTCCACATCAACATCAATAAGGCACATGTGACCGCCTTTTTTAACCATTTCAGGATAAATCTAAACAAATAGCAATTTATGAGAAAGTGCTCGTTACTATTTGAGAGTAGATAAGATAGACGATAAAGCTCTTACCTGCTTGTCCCAAGCTGAAAAAAGCGAAGTGGACACATAAAGCCGTTTACCATCCAAGGACAATTGCATCATTTGCGGTCCACCCTCCAGTCTACGTCCCTTAACGTAGCAAGGTGCCGGCCTTTGTTTCAGCTCTTTATCCTCAAGCACTGTTATATTGGTCACATCACTGCAAATCTTGCCACCTAAAAACACCTGACCTACTAATTTGGGCTCCAAGGGGTTGCTGATGTCATACTGCCGCACGTCCCCATGAAGCCAACAGTTAACATACAAAAATCTATCATCCAAGGAAAGCAAGATGTCCGATATCATTCCACCCATGGGTGTGGCAATGCCGTTGCCCTCGTCTATTATCTTGTTGGGTATGTCTATAACCTTGGTGGCCACAAATTCATCGGATGACTCGGATTTTTTAAAGTAAAACACCTTAGCCCATAAAGCACAGCCCACGAAACCTTCGGCACGCTTGGGATTATGCACAAAGCGCACCTCAAGCGGCGTAATACCTTCCTCACCCAAATCTATAGACTGCTGCAACGTGCGCGTAGACCATTTGTAGAAATTCAAATGAGTGCCGTAGTAACTCATTTCAGAGCTATTCCAGCCTTTGCGAAACTTGGCTGGTGCACCCCATTCAGAGGATACCATGATATCGAAGTAAGGCTGATACCAAAAATCATAACCAAATGCAGCGTGTTCTTTACTCTGAGTCCAAGTGCCCTTGCACTCAAAACTTTCAGAGTCAAAGAGTAAAAAGTCACCCTTGGCATTACCCTCAGCATCACCCATTACAGAAATCATAACCTGTCCATTGGCCAAACAATGTGTGGTATGCGGAGCAGTTACATTGTGTTGCTTTAAAACATCGCCATCAATGCGTTTAAGTAACTGCGGCTTGCGCGGATCGCTGGCTACATCTACGACATAAATAGCATCGGAATTAAGAGCAGGCAGTATTAGTTTGTCCCGCTTAGGAATTCGTTGTGCGTTTTCATCCAAACGATAGCAGCTGGAACAAGCATTCCAGCCAGAATGATGAAGCTCTTGATGAGTGCGATTGGTATAGGTTCGATGTATTATCTATGCGACAAACACATACATACATAAAAACATACATATGTTTTGTATTTCACAATATACAAAATCTTTGCATCGTACCTGACTGAAGCTGGGACTATCGGGATTCACATCAACGGTGGACAAATAATCTCCATTAGGATCTTCCAGATTAGGCTGCACGGTAACTACATACAGCAGCGTTTCCCTGGGCCCATTTTGCATAGCATCCAAGGGCGTGGCATAACCCGGTCCATGGCAACATGCTGGGGGCATAGGTCCAAAAATTAAACCATATACTATGTACATACATATATACAATTAAATATATTTAATTACTTACATTTCTCCGACATATTTGCACTACTGCTTCAGCCAAAATATGGATTGGTTGTGAATAACAATTCAGATTTCTCACCAATCAACTAATGGAAGCACAAATCGCAAACAAATGATAATGATAATTAATTTTGCGCATTAGAGAGAGCGCGAAACTTGAATATTAACATAACCGAGCGCCAAATTTGTAAGCTGATAGCAACAGTTGTGAATGGCGAAAAAAGGAACAGCTGTATGTCTGCGTCTTCCTGTGAATGTCATGCAGAGCAAAAGCAGCACAGTGCACATGCGTTTATTTTTTGTTTGTCGGATTTGTTTAACATTTTCCGAATATATTTTCTAGAAACAGGAAGAAAATGTATCATTTCGAAATTCGCGATGTACCTGGCAAAGGCCGCGCTATGATAGCAACAAAAAATTTTGTTGCTGGTGATGTTATATTTGAAGAAGAACCATTTGTTTCACATCAATTTTCATGGAATAAGGCCTATGGCTATTCCGCATGTGATCACTGTATGCGTCCTCTGGAAACTGTTTTGGTAAATGTTCGCAGATTGTCAAATAATTCAAGAATCGAAGTGCCCTTGCTGGAACATGATCCCACTGCTGCTTGGGTTAAGCAATTCACAGAATGTACTCGTTGCAAGGTGCGTTACTGCTCTGAGGATTGTCTTATGGAGGCACAAAAGCGCTATCATCGTGTCTCTTGCATGGGTGCTTTCCGTGCTGACGATACACACCCGATAAATGTCTTAAACGACATCTGGAAGAAGATGCACTATCCACCTGAAACAGGCACCATAATGCTGCTGGTGCGTCTCATGGCCATGTATCGACAGAGCAACAACAAGCCAGAGTTTCTTGAACAGTTACAAGGATTTCAAGCCTTGATTGTTAACCAAGAAGATCAAATCTATCACAAATTGTTGGGTGCAAACTTTGAACAGCAATTGGAGCAGCTTTACAACGCCTTCTGCAAAGCATTTGAAGGCGAGGAGTTTGCTGCGGTAAGTTGCGGCTTGACGTTCTTACAAGCGCCAAAATATATTGTTCAACTTTATTTATAATAGTTTACCACACCGGATGCGTTTAAAACACTTATGGGCATTATAGGCACAAATAGTCAAGGCATTGCTACTAGTGTGCTATCTGAATGGGTTAAAAAGGTATCCGACTTGGCACTGCCCGATGCAGACAAGGCGCAGCTTGATCAAGTTATAGACCAACTTTACAACAGCGTGGGAGAATGTAAGTCTATAAAATGTATTAATATAACTCCTACTTATGTTATATTCAAATATGTAGTCGCTGGCGAGTTCCTAAACAATGAAGGTTCTGGTTTATACGTGCTTCAGAGCAAAGTCAATCATAGCTGCGTGCCTAACGCCCAGTCCACATTCCCTTACAGCAACGACATAGTTGTGCTGAAGGCTTTGGTACCCATTCAGGCGGGCGATGAGATATGTATATCCTATCTGGATGAGTGTCAGCTCGAACGCAGTCGCCACTCGAGACAGAAAATTCTCCGCGAGAACTATATATTTGTTTGCCAATGTCCAAAGTGCCGTGCACAAGCCTCTGATCCAGATGAAACCAGCGAGGACGAAGATGACGAAATGGATGACTACGATGATGACGATGACATGAACTAAATTAAAACAATTTACGTTTTATAGTAAATGAGACCGAATTACAGCTTTTTGTTACTTCTATTAACAAACTCCAACTAGATATTACTGTTATTAATATTAATTTACAATGTTCTAACAAATCTCATCAGGTGCTGCTTTCGCTTGCCTCTACAGGCGTTAGGTTAATCAGGTTATTGCTACTCTCAGCTAATTCTGCAATAGAAACGCGGCCACGTTGTTTGATAAACTTGGCCACTGCTTTTAGCTCTTCCTCGGAGATATAAATAAACTTGCCACGATCATCAATGACGCCGGTTAGCGTGCCATTAGCTTGCAGTTCCTGTATGCGTTCAATGGCCTGCTGTGTTTTTAGTTTGAATTCAACCGCCAAATCCTCTAACACAACGACTTTGTTGTCTTTTATGTATTGTATAAAATCAGCGAGCAGATTATCTTTCTCATCGGCATCCTCCTCTTCAAAACCTTCCTCTTCAATGCTAAAAGCAGCTTTCATTTTTAAATACTCCTCGTGCTCCTTGCGCTCGCGTTCTTCCTTGGCTAAACGCTCGGCTTCGGCTTTCTTTCGCTCCTCCTCTGCCTCCAGGTCTTCAAGCTGCTTCCGTTCGGCTTCCTCCTTAGCGTCCTTTACCTTTCGCTGCTCGCGTTCATGCAGCTCTTGTTCGCGTTGTAGACGCTTTTGTTCCTTGGCCTCCATTTTGGCTCGTTTTTTTGCGCCCATCTTCTCGTCCAACACAGCACCTTGTGGCACACGTGCAGCATTGCCATCGGCTGCTGCCTCGTCATCATCGGAATCCGCGGCAGCGGCCGCAGCTGCTGCCGGTGCTGCAGCTTGTGTATTTTGACGCAATCGATTTCGTTGATTGCGTGCTATTTGAGCACGTCGTGGCACGCCCTCCTGAGCACGCTGTGGTACGCCACGTTGTGGTTGCGCTGCTACCTTTGTTTCTGTTTATAGACAATGTCATGTTTATTATGTGAATATTTTTGCATGTGAGTGAACGCCTACCAGTGGTTACATTTTTCTTTTGCAGAAAATAAAGTGTAATCAGTATGATAAGTAAAGCCGTAGCTATGCCTAAAAGTAGTATTAAATCCATTTCAAAATAAATAAATTTCGCAAATTTACACGAAATATCTAAAAGTTAAACGTCAACAAGTTTAAAACAGCTGTTGCATGACTGCCAACGTGCTTCCAATTGGAAATATATTTGTAAAAGTTGGCAGCGCTGCAGCTGTCAAAACGCATAGCCAAACATTTCGATCTGGCACTTTGCCTTTTTCTCATGACGTGTCGGCGAACTAGCTTTTTATTATACAAATAGTTGCTTTAATAAAACGTAATTAATTGCAAAATGCAGAAACAATTCATCTGCCTGGCCGTGCTGCTATGTGCGTTACAAAGCGCTTGCGGCTTGTACTTCCACATCTCGGAAACGGAGCGTAAATGCTTTATCGAGGAGGTACCCGATGAGACCACAGTAATAGGTAAGCGCGCAGCGTATAGACTGAGAAATCTCAGACGCTTCTAACATCATTCTGAACCTTGCAGTCAATTACAAAGTGGAGTTATACGATCCGCGTTCCAATGGTTTTATGCCTTCCTCGCCAGGTATTGGCATGCATGTAGAGGTGCGCGACAGCGATGACAAGATCATTCTATCACGTGTCTACAGTTCCCAGGGTCGCATCTCATTCACATCGCATACACCTGGCGAGCATGTCATCTGCATGTACTCCAATAGCACCGCCTGGTTCAATGGCGCACAACTGCGCGTGCACTTGGACATTCAAGTGGGCGAACACGCGATTGACTACGCAAATGTAGCACAAAAGGAGAAACTGACAGAGTTGCAGTTGCGCATACGTCAACTGCTTGATCAGGTTGAACAAATCACTAAGGAGCAGAATTATCAGCGCTACCGCGAGGAACGTTTCCGTCACACTAGCGAAAGCACCAATGCGCGGGTGCTTTGGTGGTCATTAGCTCAGACTGTGGTGCTGGTATGCATGGGCTTTTGGCAAATGAGACATCTAAAGAGCTTCTTTGAGGCCAAGAAGCTGGTGTAGACGTAGCACAGTACAAATAATTGGCTTCTTTTTAAATGTAAAAATCAAATTTCTTTGTGTAAATTTAAAATGATGGTTTGTTTCTTTTAGCAAAAAATTCATCATTCACCAAGTCTCACAACCAAGAACTCAAAACGACGACTTTTCCGCAATCCCTTAGTTTTAATAACATCCGATTCTTACCTACTTTCGTGTGTCGCGTTTCGTAATTTAATAAAATCCATTGTACAATAATTAAGCAGCATACGTGTGTTATAAGATTTAACGACTAAACTACCAAAGGCAATGTGTCATGGCTGCAGTTCAATGCAGTTGCAGCATCCTTATCACTGCCGTTATCAATAGCAGTCAGCTGAGTAAGTCCCGTGACTGACTTTCCTCGTATAATGTATGCAAATATACAAAGCGCGACTTAGGCCCTTATCAGCTAAGACATATTTATAAACAAAACTAATGTACTAGAGGATAGCCCATGTAAATTGTTTTAGAGATAACCTGTCCGCTGAGCAACTTTTATCTCAATGTTTGCTTACTGAACACTGTAAACAAAGTCAACAGAGCTCGATACAACATGAGCGTACCAAGTTATTGCCACGGCTTTTTGCCATCGCTTTAGTAGCGTTTGTGATGTGCTCTATGGCAGACGTTGTCGGAATTTAAATTTAAGTAAAAGAATACAGTCGCATTGTCTCGGACAGACAAACTAAACCACACAGAACACAAACCACAATACAGAGTCGTTGGTAATTTGAGAAGTGTGCCCATAGTCTAACGTTAAAGTCACTGCAGGCCGTTCACGTCGGATTAGGCTCAAAACATAGCAAACGGAAAATATGTTTCGAGCAACAGAAATCGGTAGTGAAGAAAGTGAGTGAAGCAAGCGTCCCTCAGATAAGATAAGGGCGCACTTAGAGCACCTGCTTTTGGCTTATTTACAGTTTTACCTGCTCTTGCTGAGCTAACACAGGCGGGCTATGAAACGGATATGGAGACAGCTGCTGGATGCGGCGAGCGCGTTCAGCTAAAGCGCCGTAATAAGCGCAGTTCGCTGCCTAATTATGGATTTGCGCCCACACCCATTAAAATCCAGTACATGTATCCGCGTGCAGTGTGTTTTATACTTGCGGCAAAGTTTTTTGAGGCTTTTGCAGCCAATGGCATACGCAGTAAGTAAGAAGTGGAAACCTACCGCTCAATAGGTCTTAAAAAGACAACAGCTTTGTTTTGATGACACAAAAATTTCCGATGCATATTTGTGCCCAATATAAATATAGATGCATCATAAGATACGCAAGCTGGTTTTCCAGACCTGTTACAATAATTTTGCATTGTCTATTTAAATTTTATATTATTTAGTACTTTTTGTGGGGGACACAGCCTATCAGCAAGTAAGCATGATAGAAATACTATACAGATGACAAACAGCCCATTGATCACAAGGTCTCGCAAATTTTAGATTATTAGCCTATTTTTAAAAATTTGATTTTTGACGGTGTTCGAACATGGCGCACATTAGACAATTTCAAAAGAAAAAATTTTAATTTTTTTTTGTTATGTTGGGACATGAGATAAATGAAAAAACTTATAAGGAATAAGCACAGGTATGTTATTTATCATGTATGGTATTTGTAGTCTATCTCAAATTGATCTATAAGATTTACAATCTTTCGAGCTCAAATTTCGGCGAAATAACAGCTTAAAACACAAATTTATATTATGTACAATCATTTTGCTGAAACAATAGTTCATCTATTAGGCTCAAGATTGACCACACCAACTCTCTGCTCAACAATTTCTCTATAGAAAATAAAACCCCTCTCATAGCCAGTAATCGCAAATGCTGCCAAATGACTAATTGTGTTGTGTCCTGCTATTCTAACAAAGAAACTGCAGAAAACTGAAAGCTGTCTTTGAAAGTTCTTTACTTCTTATCGACCCATTAGCTACCGTTTATAAGACAGAATCTACTCTCTACCCATTTAGCCATATCTATCTGTACCTTTAACTCTCATGGAATCACTTGTGACGAATATTTGTAAACTCCTAAATGACTGATCTTATAAATCTTGAACGAAACGCTTGTGAAAAGTTTCGTTTGATTTTGTTCCCTGATTTTAATTGTATTGCTTTTCACAGTAATAAAAATGTGTAGCATACTTTTAGTTGCAATTTCAAGCAACACTTGAAAACAAGCAGCTTTTGAGTGGGTTGCATAATTACTTGTTAGTCATTTCTGTTCGCCTGGTATCTGAAGTCTGAGCGTAGTGCAATTTGACTGGATTTTATGCTCGAAACAGTTCGAACCGTTATATGACGTCATTCATATATTTATATGAAGCCTATTCCAAAGCAAAATTCAATGTTAAAATAATAAAAACAGTCAAAATGCGTATTTTTTTAAAATTGGTAAATTATATAAAACTAACACTATTTATCTAATTATTAATATGTATAATCTTAAGGAAAGATTCAAGTAAGCTTCCACATCTAATATTTGATTTTTTTGTCCACAGCTGTGCTCGCTCTATATCTGCGGGATGATCTCAACTTTACCGAAAGCTTCTCTACGATAATGCTGCATATTTTTAACTTCTTTGGACAATTTTGTCCCATTATTGGTGCCATACTGGCCGATAGTTACATGGGTAATGTGCGTACAATATCCGCATTTTGTTTTCTCTATGCATTTGGCTGGTTACTCCTTACACTCACATCATTGCCTTATACCGGCGTTTCTATGGTGTAAGTTCTCACACTGTTGTGGTAATAGAATCAATTTTAACTGTTCATTTAATCCTTTACAGCTTGCTCGTATCCGTTGCTTTGCTTTTTATAGCCATGGGCAATGGCTCCATACGTGCTTGCATTACCACTCTAGGCGCACTACAGTTCAAATTGCCAGAGCAGGCATTGCATTTAGCTGAATACTTTTCTTTTTATTATTTTGTTTATTATTTCGGAATATTTCTTAGCAAAATACTGCCGCCGATGGTGCGTGTCAAAACACAATGCTTTGATAAAATGGATTGCTATCCAGCTGTATTTGGCACATTGGGAGTTTCTTTTCTGATATCTTGGCGTAAGTAAAATGATTGGAACAAAAAATTAAGCAATAATATTAACAAACACTTGGTATGACCACTTTCAGTTATCTTTCTCATTGGAAAATGTTTCTATAAGCCTGAAAAGTTAGCCGAAGATAATATACTCTTTAAGTTCTATGGCTGCATAAAAACAGCATTGCTGGAGAAGTGGCGTCGACGCAAGTCTCCAAAACGGGTTAGCTATTGGCTGCACAATGCAATTGGTGCCTATGATGCAGAATTTGTGCATGATGTCTCCAAAGTTTTGCGCGTAAGAAACTAAACTTTGAATGCCTCATCTGGAACTAACTTTTAATACTTTCATTAGATCACAAAGCTATTCATACCCCTACCATTTTATTTTGCGCTACTGACGCAACAAGACTCCAGTTGGACATTTCAGGCGGCCATGATGAATACCACAGTGTTAGGCGTTAGTCTACAGCCGGATCAGGCAAAAGCAGTTGGCCCCATCTTTCTCTTTATGCTTATTCCTCTATGGCAATATGTGAGTGTGCCACTGCTGCGGCGCTGGTGCCACTGGGAGTTGAAGCCGCTGCATAGCGTTACAGTAGGTGGCATATGTGCTTCTGGTGCCTACATATGCGCTGGAGCACTGCAGGAGAGAATTGCTGTATGTTTATTAAAATTTAAACTAAAACTATTAACTAAATTAAAATCAAACCTGCAGGGTGCGCCTCTTAACACCATCAACATAGCCTGGCAGCTGCCTCAGTTCCTGCTGCTTATGCTTGCGGAGCTTTTGCTTTCTATACCCGGCTTGCAATTCGCTTTTACCCAAGCACCTGCAAACATGAAATCCGTCGTAACTGCCGCTTGGTTCCTTAACAATGCCTTTGGTAATCTTATTGTGATATTGGTGACACAGCTTAATGTGCTCAGCTCGCAGGTATCTATGTATTTCTTTTATGCCGTGATCATGTTGGTATGCATGATCATTTTTGCCTTGCTGGCCTTCGAATACGCGCTCCATGAGCGCACAATTAGTAGTTTTTATGCTCGTGGTGTAGTGCTGCTACCTCCGGAAACGGAGCGTCAACCGTTGACAGTACAACGCGACTTTGAGATGGATGACGATGTGCCCAGCACTAGCAGAAGCGTTAGTGTTTAATTTTAGTGCAAATGACCGCTTTAGTATTTGCTCATTTCATTTAATTTATTAACATACGTATGTTTTTTTTTGTTTTTAATAAATAAACGTAATACAAAACAAACAATTAAGGAATGTAATTTAAGATTTAATCTAAAATCTTAAATATATATTGAAGCTCGAGGTTAGTATCCTCGGGCAGATCAGTGCAGTGCATGGCGTTCAGTGGTTTTGAGACGCCATATTTGGCTCGAAGGGTATGTGGACGCAACACCTTTGCAATTTCCTAAAAAAGATTCGTGAGTTATAAAAAATTTGTAAATCATATCTTAAAGAACTCCTAGCGCGCAAGATGCTCTCTCCAAAAAACAATTGTAGAAGCTGCCTCTCTTATTGAATTTATATAGGTATACTAACAATCGGTTTTGCAATTATTTTTGACTTTTCTCCTCGATGTAAAAGATATAAGATTTCTCGACTTAAGATAACAATTTCTTGAGTTTGGGCAAGTCCTACTACAGACTGCACCTAGTTAATACACATATAAGTTTTCATAAGACTGATATAGTCTATTATATGTTTAAGTGTTCTTACCGGATCTGTAGGCCCACAGAAGGCGCGAAACTCCTTATACGAATCTTTTTGCGGGTCATTGCATTGAATTTCTAGACACATGCATAATCCACTAGCCAACTGTCCCACCATAGGTATATATTCAGGCAGCACACCACGATAGACTTCGTAAAATTCCTCACAATTAATACGAGCCATTATAGCCGTACGCATGTTAGTTATTTTGAAACCATTTTCCAAAATATCGTTAACAATGAGCCCCAATTGATTGTTCTTTACGCAATGCGGCTTGATAATACCTAAAGTAGTCTTGGAAAATAGGCACTCCTTTACTACTTCGTGTTGGTGCTCAAAAAATAATTTAACATTTTTTTGTACGCCAGAATCGTCTTTGGCGCAATAAAAATCATCGTGTCTGTTTACACGTGAGAAGAAATCATACAAAGGCGCAGGCACAATCCTCCGTGCGCTTGAGTCTTTATTTTTTGCATTTTGCAATGCGATCCAAATTTCAACTACATTGTCGCCCATCACCTCCAGGGCAATGGCAGGCCTAGATTGCAGTTCGTTCACAAGCACACTGTTAAGAGATAATTGCTTTAAAATATGTTACCACTGTATTTAGCATAATACTTACGAATCCAGCGTTTCATTTTTATCTTTGTTTTCTTGAAACTGTGTGATTAATTGAGGCCTAAATCCTACCATAACACCATTGTTTATGGACATGTGGCTATCTATTATTTTAATTAGCAGTTCGCCCAAGTATTTATTCCACAATGAATGCTTAAGTAAGATAAAGGTTCTGTAAAAAGCGATCACGGTTTAGTTAGGTTATTGCTATTTTATATAAAGGCACTTTACCTTTTGCGAAATTTGGCCAACGAGTTACGCGTAGCCTCATCACCATAATCAACTATATCAAATTGGCGTCCAAATACATTAATTTTGGACCCCACAAAAAAATCACTTTTGGAAAGCTCCGTCATTCTGGTGCGTCTTAAGAAAGTTTTCTTGTTGCGTTGATCGAACTGAGTTTAGATACAAAAATAATTAGTGTTTGAGCAATATTGGAAGTATGTAATATGATTTACCACTTCTAATGTATTGTCTGCTATATAAAAAAATGTAATAAATCTACGAACAATAGCTGATTCCGCATGAAACCATTCCGCTATAAATGATAAACGCTCCATTTCTTATAAGTTATTTTTTTAATAAATTTATACTCCACAGAAAAGGCACGCTTGTTTAAAATGATTTAATTTATTTCTATGCTTTGAAAATAAGTTTCTATTATTATTTTGCATTTTTGTAGACTTCAAAACAAATTCAAGCTGCTGCTTCTTCTTGACCGCGTTGCTAAAGGAAACCAAGCTATAAGCGTTGCCACTGCAAACAACTGTTGCAGCGTTGCCATATGCCAAATAAAGAAGTCAAATGTAATTTGTTCTGCTGTTTTATCACTTAAAAATTTTAAATATTTTTGTTTTTAAGTTAATGCACCATTGGGTTGCTACAACATAGACTATAAAAAATTGGTGTACAAATTAGCGCGTTTGTTTATATAGTTTTTATTGTAATTTCCTTTATTTACAGGAAACAAAAAAATTGCAAATCAATTTGCAAAAAATTGGTTGTAGCTTTTTTGTTTGTTGTGTTGTGGTTGGGTTGTTAAATTCTAACGTAAAATTTATGTTTTTATAGGCGCCAAATATCGTTTTCTTTCCTCGTTTTTTGTGTTGCTTTGTAAATATTTCGTATGAATATTTAGCTTAAGTTATTCTTTTTTTGTTTGGAATAGCGTGTAGTTTTGTATGTACGCATCGTGTGGATGTTTATATGGTAAAGTGAGTGCGGTTTGTGTTTGTGTTTTGACTTATAAGGTATAAGCGCCTCGATTAACGGCTACAGCTACTGCTCCAAATTGTCGGCGGCCGTCTGATTTAGGCAGCAGGCTTCTTTTCTTTATCGCCCTCAGCACCTTCATCATCCTCATCGTTCTGCGATAGGCTTGGTATATTGTCATCAGAATCGTCATCTTCGTCGACATTAAAGTCATCGAATTTGTTGTTCCAATCACCACCCGTATTATTCATAAAATCACCGAACATTCCATTAGATTCCTTGGGATCTATGTATACGGAAATGAGTCAAAAATTAGTTTCTCAGAGATTGTTATTATTTTGCATTTGTGCTTACCTTCTTCTTCGTCGGACTCATCACGCCACTTGGCAAAGTTGGCCTTTAGGAAATGCAGCTTGGTCTTGTCAGTAGTTAGAGTTGGCCAGTATGGTCCACTCTCCTTCTTGTATATTGTGAATTCCAAACAACGTCCGATGTTCTTGCTCGTAACCTTTTCCGGATCAACCGAATGCAAAAAGTTTAAAGTAACATCGTATTTTTTTGAGGCATCTAGTGCATTAATTCCCTTGAATGTAAAGCTGTTGTCTGTCACTCTGTTCCAGACAATAAAGTAACCATTAGGTTTTTAGTTTAATCGCAAATTTTGAATGCACTTACTTGTGTTCAATATCTTTGCATTCCACATCAATAATGACATAAACCAAGTCATGGCGCTGAGCCCAAGAAATTGGTGGCGGAATCGAGCTGAAAGATGAGACAGTGTTATAAGAATTTTATATAAACAAACATTCAACTGCAGCGCATGGCAACAATATTTTGCTTCATAAGGTGTCATGACAACGCATTTTACGAACTCGGCAAAAGCTATATGTTAAGGCATCGTATCTTCTGGAAAAAAGCCGGCTTGGACTCTGTTCAAATGTTGTATGGAATTTGCATATAAGCACTCGCATAATTAAAGCACAAATACGAGTGTATGCCGGACGGCAACTAAAACCTTTGTCAATTTAGACATAACCTCAAATGTCAAGCAATTAATTGGCCGCTGGCTCAACAATTCATCAAATATATTGCAATGCAATTACGCATTGGTCACGCCCATATTTAATATAAAAGACGGCATTATTAGATGGTTTGTGTTGCACACAATTTTTAAAGTGCAGCCCCACTTTGCACTGCGTACGGCGCACGAAAAATGGACGCCGCTGCGGCCGCAACAAAGCACGCGTCGCACAAAGAAGCCACAAAAAGATGTGCACACATTTTGCACAATGAGACTAGGCAGATGCGGCATTTTGGATAATAACAAATAAAACTTTGAATGAACTCACCTTGTTGCCGACATTCTGTTTTTAATTCGATAATTAACCGTAAATAATTGTTATAAAAAATTGATTGAACGCCGCGGCACTTTTTACAGAAAATATGATTTTCCTTAGCCGAACGAAGTAAAATGAGAGTGACTACTCGGATCACAGTGCTAAAAAACGCCAGCAAGTGACAGCCCACTGACAGTTGTTCGATTATTCAGCACTAAAACAGTATTGCATGCTAACAAAAATCGAAAAAATATTTCATAACACAAAAGTTGGCAGCGCGATAACATTTTCTGTCAGTCAGCGATTACTTAACCAGATTTTTGGCAAAAATTAGGTGCGCTTAACCAATAATTTTTCTAAGTCATTTTCTGTAACTATTTTTCTATAGAATGTTGCGTGTAACAGCTGGAAAACTTGCTGGCGCTCTGCGCGGCACCTTGACTACCACCTCGCGTGTCGTAGCCGTACGTTGTGTCCACGGTGCCGAGGAGTCTGAAGAAGAGTTCGACAAACGTTACGAGAAATATTTCAGCCGTGAGGGCATTGATGGCTGGGAGGTTCGCAAGGGCATGAATGACTTGCTTGGTATGGATTTGGTGCCCAGCCCAAAAATTATCGAGGCTGGTCTTCGTGCCACTCGTCGTGTCAACGATATTGCCTTGGCCATTAGGTGGTTGGAGGGCTGCAAGGATAAGTGCGGTGACCAGAAGGCTACTCTGTATCCATACTTGCTGGAAAAGATCACACCAACCCTGCAGGAATTGGGAATACCAACCATTGAGGAGCTGGGCTATGATAAGCCCGAGTTGGCACTTAAATCTGTCTACGATGCCTAAGCAAAGTGTGCTTCTGCATTTTCCTTTAGCTTAGTTACACATACAAAATACACAGCGTACACATAAACAAACACGATCTAAATACCAAATGTATCAAAGGGATGAACATGTTATTGGATTGCAAATAAAAAGAAGTTTGGCGTAAGGCTTTAAACAATAGCAAATGAGTACTTTCTGGTTATGTAATTGCATTGAGCAGAGTCACGTACACGGTCAAGCATGCATGATCGCTTGGACTTGAAAAGTTTGTTTTTGTTTTAAAATTCGTTTATTGTCTTTACCAAAATAGTTAAACTATTTAAGTAAAATAATTATTCGCCAACTATTTCCATTTTTGCAGCAACTGAGCTGCCTTATCCAGATTTTCTTGCTTTTTGATGAAGCAATAACGCACAAAGTCCTCACCTAAATGCTTGTTGGGCGTGCTGTAAAATGCACTTGGTGGTATGCCCTGCAGACCCATATTTTTAGTCATCCATTTAGTGAATTTATAGTCTCGATATTTGTCTGGTTCCGTGCTTAGGTCCACCTTTTTCGCCAGCGGTGACCAGTCTGCCAGCATAAAATAACCGCCTTCAGGAATTGTCGGTCGCATGCCAGCATCGCTCAAGAATTTGGCCATAAAATCGCGCTTCACTTGCAGCTCACGAGGCAAGCTTAGAAAGTAGCTTTCTGGCTTACCCAAACGGGACAGTTCAAGTTCAAAACTACGTGCCACACCCTCCTGTAATGGCGTAGGGCAAGTATAAACGGAGTTTTGATGCACCATTTGCAAGTTAGTAATTAATTGAGCAGGTCCATAAGCCCAGCCTATCTTCCAGCCTGTCACAGAAAAGGTTTTGCCAGCAGAGCCAATTGTTATGGTGCGTTCCCACATACCGGGAAGCGTGCAGATACGCACATGCTCAACACCATCATAAACAAGCCACTCGTAGACCTCATCTGAAACGCATAACACATTCCACTTGCGACACAATTCAGCAATGCGCTCCAGCTCTTGACGATGGAAAACCTTGCCAATGGGATTATGCGGCGTGTTAAGAATTATCATTTTTGTTTTGTTGTTAAAGAGTTTCTCCAGCTCGGCATCGTCTAGCACCCAGTCAGCGGAGCTTATAGGGCCCTCAGTTTTGCGCTGAACAATAACAAAACTTTCAGATTATATGAAACTTAAAAAAGCAACTGGAGTAATTACCAATTTCAGCGGTATGAAACGGGACACGCCTCCAGCCATTTTGACCATGGGCTCGTAACAATCAAAAAATGGTTCTATAATAATAACCTCATCGCCTTCATCTACATGACCCATAATGGTAGAATACAGTGCCTCATAGGCACCTGAAGTTATTAGTATATCGCTTAAAGGATTTAACTCGCGGCCCACAAGTCCACTATAAAGCTTGGAGAGCGCTTGCACTAAACGCACGTGGCCCTTCGGTATAAAATAGAATAAATAGTGAGCTGGAAGAGTTTTTCAAGGTCAAGCAACTCACATAGCCGCGTGTGTACTGATGCAGCAAGGGATTTGCATCGTTGGCTATATCAATAAGCGATTTGGTTACATATTCCGGCGCCGCATCATCCGGAAACCCCTGACCCAAGTTCAAAGGTTTGTATTGCATGGCCAGCGTTATGTATTCATTCCAAACGCTTGGGGTGCTGCCTTGCAACCTTTTTGGCAAGTCAAACTTTTCCATTGTGGAAACCGCTGCGGCGTTATGTTGTAAGCGTTGTGTCCGGGATGCAAAACGTTGCAAAGTGCGCTGCCAGGTTCTTAGCATCTGCAGATAGAATGTTAGCTTATCAGAAGGTTGTTTAACTGGTTTTATAAACGTTTAATATAAATGTACAAGTGTATATGTATGTATATAAGAAATAGTTTCTACGCACTTTGTTCTTATCAAAATTTAAATCTTAATCAGGTAAATATCACAAATTGTTAAATGCAATTGTTAAAGACTCTTGATTTGTTGAAATTAGTCTAAATATGCAGCTCAGTGACGTTGCATAATAAAACTATTTGTGATTAGCCGCTTTTTCAAATACACAAAGCGCAAACTAATTTGTTTTATACACATACACACATTTGTACTATAATATATATAATAATATAATATATAAATAATTAAATCACAGCTGTTTTTTTACAGCTGATAAGCTTAAGGGTCTTTATTTAAACCTAAATTATTAACAATAATAGCTACCAGTTGCAAATCCGCTCAACTTGTTGCCTGCAAAAGTTTAACCGCCAGTGTAAGTCGCTCTTTATATAGTCGTCAGCAGTTCAGTTTTATCATCAGTTACAATTTTGTTTATCGTTTGTCTGCTTGTTTTATTGCGGTCTTATAACAAAGCCACATTGAAAAAGTATAAAATAAAGTCGCCTGCAATTACTTTAGATAAGCCGCGATTGTCAACTAAGCAACTTTGCCCTTTTTAAGCTTTTACAACAACATAATAACAACATTAATTACCCTTGCAGCTGATGTAATTTCCCTAAACAAGGCTGCCAGCTTTTAAAAAGAAATGACCAATTGCTGTAGCAGTGAGCTTTTGTATGGGCAAAAGTTTGGCAGCGTCTGCAATTGAGCTACAAGAAGCTAGGCGGTATGGTCGGTTCACAATTTGAAACTATTGTGGTTTTTAAGTAAAACAGTTTTTCGTCCCACTCATTTTTATTTCATTTATGCAGTTTATGGTAAAAAAGGGACAAAGCAGTCAACATTGCTAAATAATATTTTTGTTTATGTTTTTTACAAAAATTATTCGATTGTAGTCCTAGCTCTAAGCAAACTGATTGATAATTTTTTTTTCCAAGGCAACCGCCGGAGATCGCGTGTCATTTCAAAAATATTTAATATTTTATTTCCAAAATTTTGCTGTGTATTCTCAAAACATGTATTAATATACCCTCAAAATTTTAAATAGATGGATTCACTAGTTTTTTTTTTTTAATTCCCAAAAATGAAATTTTTTTACGTTGTCACACTAGGTGTGCCCCTTAAGCAACGACCCAGATTTGTAACATCCACTTGGTCTCATTTGCACACTCTAAAACTTGCAATGGTGCTGAAAAAGGCTGGACATAGAAGAACGTAGCACAATCGAGCAGATTCATTCAATCTCAAACCAAATATTACTTTTTTGATGATAAGGAATACTGCCATGGAGTCTTCGTGGATGTCATCCAGTTTTGAAAGTTTCTGAATCCTGTTACCAGCTCCATTTTTCAGCTTGTTTGAAGCCCTTTCTGTGGAAAGAATAATGAGTGTAGGCGTGTACACAGAAAGGCGTCCTTGCTCCGTTTTTATACAAAGTGTATACGGCAGATATCCCAATCCCAAGAGAATGAATAAATCAACAAAGAGCTACAATTCTGAATATATGTCCTGGCTGATCAGAAAGCTCTATGAGTAGTATCGAGCACCAAAATGCAGTTAAAGCTTCAGTTTGGCGTGGCGTTGTGACGAATACAAACAGGCACCAAGATCCAAAGGTCAGCAGAGGTTTTGGGCAGAGTTCAACCCGTACCATGGATGAAGAACGCGGCTAAACTGTTGCAATGAAAATCGGAAAATCTATAACGTAGGATATAATAGTTCTTCGTCTTGAGTCTATTTAAAGGGTAATATTATAGCTGATATTTTCACAATTTAATTGATTTGTTACGCAGCGTTGAGGGGATAAGCCATAATTAATTCAATTTTCTAAACAATTAAATACATTTCTAATAAAAAACTGAGCCGGTATTTTATAAATTTTTTCGTTTTATTTTTCGAGATTTATCCGTTGGTTATTTTAAATTCTAAGAATGAAACTTGTTTCTTTTTTAAGCATGTTATTTTAAATTCTAAGAATGAAACTTGTTTCTTTATTAAGCATGAGAAATATCTTGGTAATGTATGTAATTTTCAATCCAAAATCATTGATGTTTCGAGGCTGAGAATCTTATTCATCTCTATTATCACTTTTTATTAATTATTAATCGATCAACTTGACAAATACAATTTGCTGTTTAATCGACTTCCAAAAAAAACAAAATAATTATTGCGAGCTTCAAAGAATATAAGAAAATAAGAATAATATAGGTAGATTTTTATTTATTTTGACTTCAACTTTATATGAATTTAAATAATTCGATATGCCGAGAATATTAAAATTTTATTTTGGACAAAATTATTTTTAGGTAAAATGGCCTTATTGTGCCAAATTTAAAATTTACAAATGTAAGTAGAATCCGAAGAAGAACAAAAAAGGTGCGTTCACGATAGCTGAGTATTTGTGCAACTTTTCACTTACTCAACGTAATAGTAGTCGTGAATACCTCATACTTGAGCTGACGAAAACCCATATGAACAAATTTTTTTTACAATACCCTTTAAGCCCAATTAAACTCATTCGCTTTGTTTTTTTTAGTTTATTTTTATAAAAATTGTGTGTGTTAATGGTAGAAAAATCAAAATAAAATGAGAAAAACCATTAAAAAAATTATAATAGTAACAGTTAAAATATATGTAAACACAATGCTTGTTAAAAGAGCTTACATTTGTTATATATGTATGTATTTAATGCATGTTTACATTTATATATATATGCAGTTTATATAATTAATTTTTGTTTTTATTTTTTTTGTGGCTCGTGCTTTTTTATTCAGAGTTTTAACAAAGTAAAGCTACTAAACTTAAATCACAGATAACACTAATGTGTTTGTTACGATATATATATATAAGTATTAATATATGGTCTTGTTGCTCAAACAATTGTTTTTATTTTTTGTTTTGTTATCTTGTTAAAAATTATAGAACGCATAACAAGACAGGCTTAAAAATATTTAGAAAATTGCTAAAAATAATGTTGCAATTGATTTTTATATATTCATATATAGATTTTTTGTTTTAAATGCAACAAGTTTGCTTAAATACTACGAAACAATATTTTTGTGTATGTCTGGGTTGTGTTTTTTTTTTTTTGCTGCTTGTTATATGATTAATATTTTATATTTTATGCCACGATTTTTGCTTATAACTATGGTTTATATATATTATATGTTTAATGTTGTCTGTTGCTAAATTCAAAATAAAAACCATTTTACAAATGATATGTGTGTGTGTGTGCTTAACTTTGCTCTTTTGTTGTTGTTATGTGTTTTATGTTTTTTTTTTTTGTATTTGCTAATGTGCTTATTACTTTCCTTTATATAAGTACATTATGTAGTTCCCGACCCAGTTAATCGTTTTTTTTTTGTTTTTTTTTATTACACGCGTTTATTGTGAATGGCACATTCCGCATAACCTCAAAATGGCAACATGTGCACTTCGTATGGCAAAAATCGAAACTATCATTATGGAAAACCTTGGGCACACTCACACATGCACCTCCGGACAGTCCTCATCCTTAATTGACGTATACTGCACTTTCTTGGCCACATTATCAAACACCGGCGTTATCATATACTTTAATTTATCGCGACTTACATAAACCAGCGCCACCAATAGACCCAGCAAGATCATGCTCAGCACTATGAGCAAAAATATCAATGTGGCCGTATGTCCACTTATATGCGGCTGCAGCTGCCCATAGCGCTCCTCATCCTCCGCTGTATTCAAGAAATCCGCTGCTGCTTCTATTTCGGCGGCACATTGTTGCATGTCCAGCTGCAGTATATGCGCCGGCGCCAGGTTTTGCTCATGGAAGCACATCAGGCTGTCTCGATTGCGCACCGTCACGCGTGTGGCCTGCACCCAAGAGCGAAAGGGTGAGATCCTACAGTCGCATACAAAAGGATTCAAATTAAAATCCACTATAAGATTAACTGTGCGATTAACGCGCTCTTCCAGCTCGTTAAGCAGACGCATATCCTGTGGCTTAACAAATTCAAATTTATTGCGTTCCAGATCCAAAAAACGTAAATTCTTCAAGCAGCTAAGCTCAAAGTTAATGTCCTTCAGCAGATTATCGCCCAAATGCAAGTCACGCAGTGAGGGCAAATTACAAAACACTTTGTGATCCTTGAAATGCGTTATCTCATTCTGCTCCAGATGCAACTTTTGCAGTTTGGACAGCTCACTGTGCACAAAAATATCATGCAAATCTTCGCTTAGTTTTGGCGAGCTATTATCCTCGAAAGCATCCGTTAAATGCAAACTTTGCAGATTAACAAAGTTGCTAAAAACACGCGGATGATGATGATTAACCTCGTCCTCAGAACGCGAGATGCTCAAATTATTATGATTCAATATAAGACGCTCCACATTCTGCACATGATGATAGGTCTTGCCGCGTATTTCGCGTATATGATTGTTGCTCATGTCCACAATCTTCAAGTACTTGTAGTCATTGATGGAGCCAAACACATTCCAGGGTAGCTCCGGTATGCGATTGCCCGTGAAAATGAGTATCTGCACCTTCTCCGGCATATACTCCAGCACGTTTGTGTCCTGTAAACCCACATTTGTGCAGTTCACGATATATTGCACCTGACTCTCGTACAGCTCGTTACCGCACGTGCAGCCAGCCGGAAAGTTGGGCCCACAAAACTTCTCAGAGCCAGCATGCTCGGCGGCTTGCAGCAGACCGAGGGCGCTAATGGTAAGTAAAGTAAGGGTAAGCATTTGTGGCAGCTGTGGCAATGTGATGGCTGCTGCGTCGGTGGGCATTTTGTTGCAGGGGCGCACAGGAAGGTGTCTGCGTGTATGTGTGTGTGTGTGCGATGGCCTGCAATGAATAGCAAATGGAAATGTTTTATTAGTTGCAAATACATTTTAGCATGGCTGCCAAATAGTTTTACAAAATGGCTGCCAACCGCGAGTGCGGTATGTGGCAAAGTGGTCTACACTAAATACGGCACTAAAATTTATATAAACTTGACTGTGTGAGTGACTGAGTGAGTGGGTGAGTATTTATGTGGCAAAACTTGTAGATTTATGATTTTATGAGCGACTGAGCGTTACTCAGGCGCTCACCTCAACATTTTAAGTGAAAAAGTTTGCTACAATAAACAGCAGCAACTTGCAGGAAATGCAGACAGCAGCTGCAGCCATAGCGGAAATGACAGGTAAAATGGCGGCGCTGGTTTGTGTCTTGGCTGACACTTGTACTTATTGGTAAGTTTAAATCGTGACTTTAAAGCCAGCCAACCGCATTGCGGCTACATCTAAGCCAAGTTAAGGGCAAATCAACAAGCATTAACCGCAGCACCCATTGTTACATACTAACAAATACATAACCCAAATATGTGTATATATGCATTTTATATATATATTTATTTTTTGCTGGTATGGACACATTTGTTTGTTGTTGATGTTGTTGCTGCTGTTCACGCACAGTGCGCCACATGCCACAATAAACGCCGAAGGGCACTTAAGTATGGTGGCAGTATATAAAGTACACACAGACCAGACTTACGCACACAACCCAAACAAACACCTACACATTCAAACATAAAAACGAGCTTGCAGCTGTAACCGTATTGTATAAGTACATATGTATTTTATACCCTTTAAAAGGGTTTATTTATTTGGGTTCCATATATGCTAAGCATGGGATCAATTTGGTTGAAGCTATTTGTCGATTTAGTTCAAAGATGCAATAAGTTCTTCTTTATTTAGAGATACTAGATTTGCCGAACAATTTAAGCCTACATAGCGCTATAAATAACCTCATATAAATTTTGAATCCTCTTTTTAAGCGGAAACCGCCATAATTGATTTAATTGTTTGCAGGCAAGCAGTTTTTCGTGCTTGAATTGATACAGACTCACTTGATTCAAGTCAATCCAATTCAATTTAACTTAATTCAAACCAACTCAATTCAACTCCATTGTTTATTTCAAGGCAATCAAACCAATTGAATTTTATTTTCATGGCGGTGTTTAAGGTATGCATTTTGTATTTTAAATCATTCACAGAAATATATTTTTTGAGCTTAAATTCAAGCTTCTGAGCTTTTTGATTATTCTGTAAAATTATTTAAATTTAATTTAATTACGATCTTAGAATGAGAACTTCTTTTAATAATGGTATAAATTCCTTGAATTGTATATATTTAGCAAAAATTATAGCATACCTTCAGGGGCTATTTAGAAGGAATTAGGAATGTGCTTAATTTAAATGTAACCAATAACCCTAACATAGTGGAGTTACATGGAGTTCAGATTCGGAATCATTTGCACTTTTAAAACTGCCAAAAAATTTTAGATTTTACAAATTTCGAACATCTTAAGTCACAAATCACACTTAAAATAATAAAAGATTTTTATTGTGATCCGAACTCCTAAGGGTGAAGCCCTAGGCTCCACTGGCAGAAGAAAATAGAAGCAGTTAAGTCTGTAAGGGTATATACACTTCGATTAGAATCAATTTTTCGCATTATTCTTTGCTTTCATTGCTATTTATTTGGCGTATAAGGCAAGTATCTCACAAATACCTACATACATAGGAGTACGTACTCATAAGTATCTGAGCGTATATTATTTTGTTGAACCTTTCGTTTTTACAACTCTTTCGAATGACATACGTAAGCGTCACATTTAGGAGCAATAAATTTGCAGGCGTCAGATAAAAAAACTTTCACATGGTACTTTGCGAACTTTGATTGCTGTTTGTATGTTTATCAAGTTTTCTTTCTGCAAACTGCAATTAGAGTAGCTCTCAGTTGTTGCTTTTGTTTATTGCAGTGTATTTATGACACCATTTTGGGCTAACAAATTCCATGGCATAGTTATGACCAACACATATGTGGCTCACAAGCCATGAAATTTGGTTGAAATTGAAAAATAAATGTTATTTAATATTCGACATGTGTGCATAAGTGCACAAGTAGCATATAACTTATACAGCATACTTTTTGGGGCAGCAGGTAATAAAAATTCTAAACAAATAAATAAAATTGTGCACGTAATGTCTACCAATATGCGTTATACTCGTGATGGTGATCGACAACGGGATACCCTGTCCAACAAGTTCAAATCCTTTTTTAACTTTTTTAAATGTAGATTCTTTTATTATGTAGGAAAAGTATACATGCAACAATATAAATCGAGGTAAGCTGTCTTCGACAGTTAAAATACTTATTACATCATTAAACTTTTCTCGAATCTTTACCAAAGTTGCAAACATTTTGAAAGCATGTAGCTATAATAATTTTTTTCAGTTTTACTAATGCAATCGATAAAACTTTTTTAACTTGACAGGTTACAATACTAACTTTTTAAATAAATCATAATACCATCTTTGGGTCGAGTGTATACCAGAATAGTTCAAAGAATGTAACAGACCAAAAGTTGTTTGAATCAAAATTCCTCAGATAACAAAATCCAAAATGGTTGGAAATAGTGTAAGCTAGTTATGCAAGATACTAAACAATAAAACAATTTCTCAATTTTTTTAGACCAAGTAACTGGCGTGATGTTTCATTGCCCAACGTTACTTTAATTTCTCATAAATCTTTGAAACCCAAATAAAACATAAATTTTACTATAATATTAAACTATTATTATTTATTGAATTGATAATGATAATATATGTAATTATAAAAAGAAGATGAATTTATGGCATTGTAGCTTGTAAATTTCCTGCCATCTTACAACCTTTTCTTAAAGAAAACTTTATATTCAATAAATTTGTACATTATTGAACAGAATAATTACTCTGCAAAACAGCATGCCTGATGATTGGGTTATGTTACGTGATCGTAGTTCAATTTTTTATGACGATTTCAAATCTGTAACTAAAATTTCGGTATCAGCTCTTGTAAAAAAAATATGTGTCATGGATTTTTTTTTATAATAAAACGCTATATATGTAACGAAAATCGTATTTTATTTAGTACTTAAGTTGAAAAACTTTCTTTTATTTGATTTCCTCTTTGAAGTTGAAGGAAGAGAAATGTTTTGAATGCTCCAACAATAGTCAGCCATCATGTGTGTGTTCCAGTAGCCTTGATAGCGTTCCTCCATGGTACAAAGGTCATGGTCGAATCGCTCACTCTGTTCTTCACTTAAATCTCCAAAATTGGTGGGGAAATAGTCAAGGTGATTGCGAAGAAGGCTCATGTTACATCGAAGGCTTTGAAAGTGAATCATTAGTTATTTGACGTGCTGAGAATAGTCAGAACTTTTCTTATATCCCAACAAATTTTGAACAAGCTAAACAAACTCATTCCATGCCTTTTTCTCAGTTTCTGTAAGATTTTTCGTAAAATTTGAGTCTTTTATTAAACATCTTATCTGTGAACCGTCAAAAATTCCCGCTTTTATCTTTTCTGTACTGAGTTTTGGAAACTTTTTTGATAGTTTTATGTGTAACGGAGGCAAAATTATACGGTCCCTTGACACTAATAAATAAAAGTAGTTCTTCTAACAAAAGTTGCAATTTTGTTGTGCAGGGTTATGATATAATTAAGATCATATTTTAGTTACCCACGTAGGTCTTTCTCTAAATATACCCAATAAGGTGGACCGAACAAGTACGGCATATTTTTAATCCAACGATTTTATCAACCGTACCCCTAAAAAGTTTCCTTTTTACATATAGCGCCTGTAAAATTTAAAGACGATTCAAATGTATTTGATGGACCCGAAAATAGATCGAAGGTTATAGTTTTCGTTTTTCCGTTTTCGACTGTTTTATTCTCATAAACTTCAAACAAATTTTGGTTCAAACAGTCTCATGTCGCTATAAAAATAATTTTAAATAAATATTGAGCCGGCCTCCATAAATTTCGTAAGTTCTAAACTTGATTAAAACTCTAGAAAAATTTGGTATCCTTAACATGTTTTAGTCGTTTCCATAGTAAAATGACATGCTAAAACCGAACATGTAGTTAATTTTTTTTCATGAAACGAGCTTCGAGATATTTTGAAAAAATGTTTTTTTTGAAATTCGAAAAAAAGTGCCTCAATATAGTATATACAGCAAATATCTCTGGTTGTACTAAATTGATTTCGATCCTTTTTTCAGTTAGATAATTTAATTACCCATCGATTATATTTAGATCATGTTTTTGTCAAACTTAAGATTTGGTCGTTATTTAAGCATTCATATGGAAATTTTTATTTTGACTTTTGACCTATTTTACAGGTGTTATATGCAGGTAAAAGGGAAACTTTTTAGGTTAAGGTTATTACGAGATGTTGCAAAAATGACTACCAAGGGCGCCCGCAGAATATTTCGCCACTAGGAGCAAGTCAAGTATGTTAAAAAGAAAGTCAAACGCCAAAATATCAAAAGTTTGGTTATTTAAGAATTTTAGGTTCTTGACAAAAATCCCACTACTACTACTAAGTTAATTATTTTTTAAATGTTTTTTATTTTATTCAATATAGTCCCCTTTAGCTCGATACATTCATTCCAGCGATATTCAAACTTCTTGATCTCGTCCGAAAAGATTTTTCCGGAAGGTGTGCAAAATACTCCTCCGCGGCGTCGATTTTTTCCTCGCGTGAGCTAAATTTTTTATTGGTTCACTTTATTTCATAAATAAATAACTAGCATACAAACAAGGAAATTTTCACATCTTTACAGAACTATTTCCTATCTCCTTTTTCAAGCCTTTAACGAATTATTGCAAAATTTATGACAAATACTAAAATTTTATATTTTGGTACAAGTGGGGCAGAGTATCCAATTTTAAACATTTTATTTTGGATTTTTGTAAATGTATATGATGTAATAAAAAAATCGAAATATTATAAATAATGATGTTGCAATCGAACATTTTTTTATTATTAATTTCTATTTATAGGATCAGAAATGCGTCTGCACCGAACATTTTTTTATTATTAATTTCTATTTATAGGATCAGAAATGCGTCTGCACGAAATATAAACTCATTTGAATTGAATATACTTTATAATGCATGAGAAGTAATGGTTATTAAAATAAGTGTAGCAGATTTTTTTAAGCTCACTCTCACTTTTTGCAAAAAAAATATCCCAAATTGAAGCATATAAATGCCATCAAAATAAAAATGTTAAAAAATGTATTTGAAATACAAACATAAAACACTACACTGCTTTCCAGCAACGCTATGCGTCTCTTCACAATCATGTTCTCTTAAAAATTTGTATAAAACATTTACCTTTTTTTCAAATTACAACTAAAATGCCTAACCAATTATTAATATCGCACATCATAATGTTATTTTCTGCATTTGGAATATATTTAATGTACCTACTTATATTTTGTTTTAAAATAATAATCCTAAAATCTTAGTTCTCAAGCAATTTGCTATTTAAAAAGCGTAATAGATGTGAACAGTAAAAGTGTTTAACTTTTTTAACAACTTTAAAAAGTTTCAAAAACTCCATAAAAATATTTCCCTTTTTTGGAAATTATAACTAAAAAGCCTAAAAAATTTGTCAAGTGTAGTTAAACAGCAACTTCATAAAGCGCAATGGCAACCAAAAAACAAAATGTTGCCCGCACTTGAAGCCATGTTTGTTATTTAACACAAATGTGTGAGTGAGTCAAGTGAGCGGCATTTCCGGTTTGCCTGGCTAACAAGCCAGGTGCATACAAACACACACTTCATGTTGCTATAATATTAGTTTATGTGTGTGTGTGTGTGCAGTCTTGTTTGCTTTTACTTTTGACTCGACCCCACCAAATAAAAAATGTTTTTCTTTGCCCTTTTTTTGGGCATGAATTTATGCATGCAATTAAAATTGTAATAATAAGCAAACAAATTATGAGTATGTATTTTTGTTGCTTTTGAAAGCTACTTTTATTTTTAATCCGTTACATAAAGTGCGCACACACTTCACAATAACATTTGAAGAGAGTTGGCAGCCCTGTTGCGTAACAAAATGGCAGACATCAGTTGAAGCGTGAATTTACGATGACAATTGTGCTCAATTTGTAAAGCAATAAGTGTGCTTTGTGTGCTCTTAATATGTTTGTGGGCGTGGGTACTTGAGTGGAATTGTGGGTGTGTCTAATTGGAGCATAAAGCTATTGTGAGAGAACTTATCAGGTACAAGTACCTTAGATACTACACCAAAGTATGCTTTAGAAATTAATTTTCAAAGTATATCGCTTTGATATCTTATTAAAAGCATTTAATCACTTTTCGGGTTAAGTTTTGGATTAATTTAATTAATTTGAGTCTAAGCGAGCTTAATTTTATAGTAGATATAGTATTAAATATGTGTCTATTCGCCTATATAAAGTCAGAAATTTTGAATTCACGTTAACTTAACTTAAATATCAAAAAACCTGTATGGTGAGCAAGCTAATAGCAAAAACTCAATGTTCGAATAGGAAAATCTTTGCTGAATCCTTTATGAGCATAAATTTTGTATCGATCAAGTCAAGCCTTTTTCTGTAGATATAAAGAAAGTACGAACATAACTCTTCTATATCTAAATATATTAAATATCCTAAGGCAAACCTTTATTTCGCCTCGTTATATGGAAAATAAGGAAAGATTTTGATTTCTGTCATATTAAAATTTAAATAAAAAACGAACGATTTGAAAATTCTTCTAAAATATTCCATGACTCATCCGGCTGGTTCTTCAGCTCCTGAATTGTATTTTATTATACCCTGTACCGTATGGTACCAAGGGTATATTAAGTTTGTGCAAGCCGAAAATGTATGTAACATATAGAAGGAGACGTCGGAGACACCCTAAAGTTACCTAAAATATGATCAGGGTGAATAGAGAAGTCGATATACCCATGTCCGTCTGTCCGTCTGTGTGAACGCCTAGATCTCAGAGATGGTAAGAGCTAGAGTTACCAAACTTTCACATTAGATCCCATATTATTCCATAGGAGGCAATTTAATTTTATTTTTTTGATATCGGGGATAAATTTTATAGCTCCCATGGGGGTGTTTGAGACGACCTCGACAAAAAAAAAGCGTTTTAGATGAATAATTCGTTTGTTTATGAAGATATCGTAACGAAATTTGGTATTCGAAAGTTTTTTATAGTTCCCAATCACTGTACCAAATTTGATCGAAATCGGTTGACTATATCATATAGCACCCATAGGACCGATCGGCCAAAATAACTTTTTTAAAGAAAAATTCGCTGTATTTCGTTTTTTAATAAAGATATCCTAACCAGATTTGGCGTTTGGAAATTTTTTAGACCACTTAAGCAATGTGCCGAATTTGAACAAAATCGGTTGACTATATCATATAGCTCCCATAGGACCGATCGGCCAAAATAACTTTTTTAAAGAAAAATTCGCTGTATTTCGTTTTTTAATAAAGATATCGTAACCAGATTTGGCTTTTGGAAATTTTTTAGACCACTTAAGCAATGTGCCAAATTTGAACAAAATCGGTTGACTATATCATATAGCTCCCATAGGACCGATCGGCCAAAATAACTTTTTTAAAGAAAAATTCGCTATATTTCGTTTTTTAATAAAGATATCGTATCCAGATTTGGCGTTTGGAAATTTTTTAGACCACTTGTGCCAAATTTGAACAAAATCGGTTGACTATATCATATAGCTCCCATAGGTCCGATCTTCCAAAAAATCGAATTTTTAACAAAATTTGTTGTGTTTCGTTTGTTTGTTAAGATATTGGGACCAAATTTGACATTCGTGAGTATTTTATAGTTCCTAAGCACTGTACTTAATTTAATCCAAATCGTTTGACTAGATCATATTGCTCCCATAGGACCAATCGGTCCAAAAACACGTTTTTTATACAAAATTCGATGTGTTTTGTTTGTTTGTAAAGATATTTGAAATAAATTTGGCATTCATATCTTTTTTAAGGTATTTAAGCACTGTGTCAAATTTTATTGAAATCGGTTGACTATATCATATAGCTCCCATAGGCACGATCGGTCAAAAAAAAATTTTTGCTTAAAAATTCTTCTGTTTTTGGTTTTTTGTGAAGAAATCTGACTTTATTACAAGCTAGTGGTACAGGGTATCCTAAAGTCGACCGCGCCCGACTTTACGTCCGCCATTTTTATAATTGTTTATTATTATAATTTGATTATTTTATACTTCAAAATATAATTCTTACCACAAGAAACAGACCCTGAATCACGATACCCTTTACAGCTGTTTACTAACGAAGTTTATAATTTATTAAATTTTCTATTTCTAGAAGATATTATTCGTTCCTGCTGAATCGCAATACCCTATACAGCTGATTACTAACGAACTTTACAATTTCTCAAATTTTATATTTCTGAAAGATATTATTCCTTCCTGCTCACAAGTTTTATTTTCACAATAGTCAAAGCGCTCAATGCAACTTCTATTCGGAAACACTTTCCCATGCATTAGTAGAAATAAATACGTTTAACTAAAACTACTAAAAACCACCATTGTACAAGTACCCTGTGAATTTATTTCAGTTATTATATAACTCTTTTGTTCTTTTTATTTTTTCATCATTAATTTTTTACCGCTCTTCAACGCCACTCAATTGACCTACTTAAAATATTTGAGTGCAAACTAAAAGAGCTGCGCATGTGAGTCAAGTCAGTGGAAAAATTTTGTAGCATACTTTTTCGGGCTTTGTGCATTTTTAATGCTATTGCAACAGCCACGTTCCGCACTTGCCCCAAATTTAAATGCGCCACAGACACCCAACTGTTGTTGCATTTAATTTAATGTGCGAACATTGCCGCCAAAATAGTACAGCTTGCTGCCCCATCAAGGAGTCGGTCGTCGTAGAAGGCAGCAGCAACATTACGTGGCAAGATGCAGTTGAGCGCATTGCGTTGCCAACTACATTACGGAAATAGTAATGCGGCCAACAAGCGTTTAATGCCTTGTGCTCTAGTCATTCAACAAAAAACTTTAAATATATTTGGCCAGTAAAGAAGCACGCCGGCACGAGGCAACAGTCTGTAACTACACTGAAGAAAAGGTTGTAATAAATTTATGGCCTTCAATTAGGGTCAAATGATTTGTACATGCAACTGCGGTCAAAATGCAAGAATATCATAAATTTATTTTTTATCATAACATATATATAAACAAAGCGCTCCAGGCTACAAAGGAATGAATTATGTTTATGTTTTATAATTTTGTTGCTATGGCAGGATGTGTCCAAACGAGCAGATTAAATTAGTTGACAATAAATTAGTAATTAATAATTAATGAGTAAATTACTATAAAGCTTCTCATTAGTGCATATGAAAGTGCGAAGTTGATCTCTTATATTTTGATGATTTATACATACTTATCTATATTAACCCGCCATTCGTTTTTTTGTAAAATTCGGATTATTTTCGAGCTATTGACATCATATTGACACACAAACACAAACGAAAAGAGACATTTGAATAATTTATTTTTTAAAGACAGACGCTGCTACGATGGCACTGATACCTCTCCCAATCATACTTATCAAGCTTGAAAAGACAGCTAGGATTATCCAAGCCCTGCTGAAAGACAAGACCCCAGGCATAGATAAAATATGCTACGCCATGCTGAAGTTTCTACCAACTTGTGCAATTTCTACACGGCGTTATGTATAATGCTATAATGAGGGTTCAGTTCACTCTATCTCCGTGGAAGCTGGCAGCAAGTAATCCACATGATTTATACGCCAGGAAAGCTGGATAATGATCCCGAGTCGTACCGGCAATAAGTCTGCTACCAACCCTATTGAAAGTGTGGGAAAAACTGGTTGCCGCTCGGATTTCTGCTGTTATTAATTAGTGTAGTACACTCACGTATCAGCAGTTTGGATTTCGGACTATACACGGTACTGTGGAACAGATTTACAGGGCGGCGGAAGATATTCTCCAGACTTTACTGCAATTCCGTATTTATAGATATACAACAAGTCATCGAACGGGTCTGGCACGACCTTTCTTTTTTCTAAACTAAAGCAGCTGCTTCTGCATTCTTATTTCTATCTCCTTAGATCGTTAACGGAAGAAAGAATATTCAAAGTCTAGATACGAGACACGTATTCTTTCCTTTGTTGTATGTAATCTGGAATCCCGAGAGGCGGCGTTCTTGGTCCGCTGCTCTACACGCCTTATGACGCCGATCTCCCCGTCGATGAACACATGGAGGCTCCCTTGAAGTCTCTAATTGCGACTTACGCAAAAAATATTACTGTTGTCTACATATTCAATGGTCGATTTGACGCGGCTAACAGCCTGCAAAGGTACCTCGACACTGACTGGCTGATGGTGGGGACTAGAGATGAAATTTAAAGCTCAACCCAGAGAAGCCGTCAAACCCGTTCGTCATACTAAAAAGGACGATCAGGCCACCATCCAGTCAGAGAGTGTGATCCTGGACCAGTCGAATTAAGTCAAATACCTTGGAATCACGCTAGGTAGCGACTTAATTTTTGGCCATATTCGTAAGTTTTGTGGTCAAAAAATGCAGCAGCTGCTGTGGCTGCTAAATAGGTAGAGTACCTTACGACTTAGAGGAAAGAGAGAGTGTATCCCCCATATTAGGAGTAAACTATAAAAGTGTCCAGGTATTGAAAAATGTAATGTTAAGGTAAATAATCAATTACCCCTGGTACCTGCACACTGTGAGCATAAACTGCATACTATAAAAGGGAAGAAGGACACATGCAGATACAGTGACAGACTCAATTGTCATATCAATAAAAAAAAACACACACACACACAAAAATCATTAATTTCAAAACATTCCTTATTAAGGATGATCATATTTTTTAGATAAGTAAAAAGTTCTCCTTCGATTACAAAGCTGCATTCGATAGCCCGATAAGGGATCGCCTATATACCACCATGTCTGAGTTCGGTATTCGTGCAAAGCTGATTCGTCTTTGCAGAATGACATTGAGCCGCACCAACAGCTCTGTCAAGGTAGGAATTGACCACTCCGAACCTTTCATCGCAATGGCACTATTTTTTACAAGAGTGTCCAGCTTCTTGCATACGCTGATGATATCGATATCATCGGGCATTGTAAGCGGGATGTTACTGCTCCATTTTCCGCAATCGAAAAGGAGTCTGTGAAAGTGGGTCTAGCGGTAAACGAGGGCAAGACGAAGTATATGCTGTCTACGAACAGGGACGCTCGGCATCTGGACTCCCATGTTGTAGCGGACCGCTATACTTTTGAAGTGGTCAAGGAATTCACGTACTTTGGCACCGCCGTTAACACCAAAAATGACATCAGCCTGGAGATAAAGCGAGGAATCACATTTGCTAATAGGTGTTACTATGGTCTCAGTAAGCAGATGTGCAGCAGAGGCCTCTTTGGAACAACAAAAGTAACACTCTATAAGACGCTCATCTTGCCCGTGCTCTTATAAGACGCAGAAGCATGGGTTGCATCACGGACAGATGCAGCTGCTCTTGGGGTGTTTGAGAGTAAAATTCTTCGAAAAATCTTTCGTCCCGTACGTTTTGAGAACGATTATCGCATACGGATGAATCACGAGCTCTACGACGACATAGATGTTGTCCAGCGTATCACAATACAACATCTGCGCTGGCTCGGCCATATCGTACGTATGGATTTCGATGCTCCAGCGAAAAAGGTATTCAAAGCGATAGCCGACGAAGGAAGACGAAGGGGACGACCACAACTCCGATGGAAAGATCAAGTGGAGGAGAACCCATCTTCCCTTGATATTGCTCATTGGAGAAGTCACGCGCAAAGCATAAGCGCATGGCGAGAGCTGCTGAGGTCGACCGTAACCCGAGAGCGCGTTGTCATGGCCACACGATGATAATAATGAAAAAGTTCTACACACAAAAGGTAAATTTACTAAATAATTATTAATGGAATGAAAGCATAATGCAAGTTTCCACTGAAATCCAATATTGTGGTCAAGAAACATGCTTGGAATCCTATCCATTCTGGCATTTAGATTATAGATTAACGAATTCTGCTACTAATCTTTCCCTCATTTATAATCTTAACCTTTCTTATAACGACGCCACTTCATGTCTAAAAATATACCAATACTATTCATAAAACCCTACTTCAGCAGATTTCAAACTTCTTTCAATCTTTCAGACTTGACCAAGTAAAACTTACAAGAATCTGGCTTTGTCATACAAAATGAACTAATGTGAACTCAACACTTAGCAACCCCTGTCCACTATGTAACAACTCCCCCATAAACATTAAGCATACACTTGCTTTCTGCCCAGCCTCCCATCATCGTATAAATCGACCTGCATCATTAGTTGAAGGCTGCTTTCATTAGCTTACTCCGCTAGAGTCTTCTTCCAATTTTGTTAATCACTCATCCTTATTTTTCTCAGTGTAGCATTAAAGCCGGCGCGTAACTGCTAAATGTGGTTTGAAACGCCCCGGCGGCCACAAAGCGCAAAGCAAGCGCCATAAATTAGACGCCAAGCAACTGTGCAACGCGTGAGTTATGAGCTGCGTACTGCACATGTGTGTGTGTTTGTGTCTGTATCTGTGTGAGTTTATGCTGTATATGTGTGTGTATCCTTTTGTATCTCTGTGATTGCCAAGCTTTGCTTTATTCCTTGACATTTGTTTATGTGACTATTGACGGTGCCATTGGCCGTGCCGTTGACTTAAGCGCATGTCGAATGGCTGTTGATGCCACTAATTGGCAGCATAAGCGTAAAATGCGCTTACGCGGCAGCATAAAAACAGGCAATACTTGTCGTAGTAAATTCTTTCTCGCATTGTCACGCGACTCGTGGACAGAATTCAACACAGAGTTGGCAAATCCAATAAGGACACGTCTTTTGAAATGCAATTAAACGTGCTTGCAACACAGACAGGCTGCCCCATAGCAACCCGCGAACCCGTAACCAGAGCAGAGATGACTCCGGCTCTGCGTTGCGTAAAACTCAATTAGCAAAGTTCCACAATAACACGGTTATATGTTGCACGCCACGTCTTGCAACTGCCTTCAGCTTCCAGATGCAGCTGCAGCAACTCCGGAAACCAACCCTTGACCCCTAGCTGCCCCAACACATCTATATAAGATTGGTGCACGTTTGTACAATAATTTTATTATGAGTGCACCGCGTGAAGTAAAAATTACGAGAGAGTAAAGTCAGCAGCGGTTACTTGGCAAAACTCGGACGCATGGACAGATGGACGGAGGACCTCTACAGAGGGGCTAAAGTTTGCACGGAAGGGCGTGCGTAGTCTTGCTACCGTTAAGACTAATTAGCAGACAACTAATTGCACTTTAATGAAGCAAAAAAGCTGCGCTTCAAAGAGGGTTCTCCTTTGGCTCCTCTTGGCGCTGGAGTTGTCTGTCTGCTAAGTTTTTACACATAAGTCAGTTATGCTGGTTGTAAAGTACTTGTATATATGTATTTACTACGACTATATTATGTGCAACAATGTGTGTAGGTGTGCAGCAAAGTGCATGCGTGTGTGTATGCCAATGAAGACGTAGCCCAAAAATGTATGCTCTGAATGGGGGGAGTCATAAACTAAAAGTCACTTTTTATATTCGTACACTTAACTTTTATTAAGTTTCCGGAAAAATTATTTCTTTACCACAAAGAAGAAAGTGAGTGAGACCAGACGAGTTGTTAACAAAAAATATTAAAGGGGGAATGCGGAAGATTTAGGCTTTTGATGCTGTCCAGGATGTCTGTTTTTGAGTAACAGAAAAGCTCAGAGCTTGGAAATTAGTAAGAAGTTGCATTTTATTTTTCTAACACTTAACTTGTTTAAAGTTTATATTTTGGAGATCGTCCTTCTTTTTACCTTCTAAAAATGGCCCAAACACCCATTTAGAGAGATGCGTTTTAAAATTGATAATATTGGGCGGATGAGAATGGACTAAGTATGTCTTGGAGAGCTTAAGATTTATGCACACAAATTTTTAGAAACATAAATTTTTTTTTACACAGCGAAATTTTTATGTTTTAAGTTTCACTCATGTCGATATTTGAGTCTCTTTCGTCGTAGGACAATTTCGGGATTCACCCTTAAACACACAATTTTTCCAAACTTGACATAAAAAATAATTTTGATACATGTTTAAAAACTTCATAAAGTTTAGTCAATCAGGCTCCCCTATAAATTGTCATAAAGTTTCTTTTGTAGAAATGTTAATAATTAAACGCTGAAAGAAAATTCGGAGTCAATAAAACAATACCAATCACTAAGTAGCTCTTGAATCATACGGATCCCTATCATATGTAAAATTCAGACCATTTTTTTTTGGTTCCGTTCGTTATAATATAAAAGCTAGTGACAGATAATTTGTAGATTCATAGGAGGTTGGTTTATTTTTCTATTAAATTTTTCTTTAAAAAATTATTGCCATCATACAATCTACATGGTATAATAATATCGGCAGTATTACATATACACGGACCCCTTCGGGCTTTCATTTTTGAGTTTTTTTGTTATTACTCTCTTAAGAGTGGAAGTCCAGATCCTCATTGAAAACATGACGCAAATAGGTCCAAGCAAGTTATTCTTGCAAACTATAGCTCGTTAATGTTATCATCAGGTTTTAAGCGGTCTATGATTTAAATTGGTTAATTCTGAACTTTACATACGATCTATAGAGCATTTAAATTAGCATATCCAGTATCATAAGTACTTGACAACTAATTTCGACAGATGGCCCACCCTAAATAAACTTTTTTTCGGACGTTTAATTTTTTAATGAATGCAACGAAATTAGTTCAGTGGCATTTTCTATTTGGGAAATATTTTTTTGTAGTCGCTTTACAAGTTTTATAACCAAACCAGCACTGTTGTCTTCGAGTTAAATGGCAGAGGGTATTGTAGACTATTTGTATGAATTTACTTAATAATAAAGATACATATTATTGTACAAGGAGCTCCGCCTCCTGCATGCTCGAACGCCAACTCCGACCTACTTTGATTAATTCATTTCATCCAGATTATTATAAACCTTTTAAAATTCTTTATTTCCATATAGTTCATACATGCCATGCCACAGTCAATCCTGCCTGACTTTTCAATACTCTGTAACAGCAGCGACATGCATGCTACTCTGGTTCGTAACTATTGCAGCAAAAATTTATGCCATCATCATCATATTAAAGAAATGAAATACAAATTTAAATAATATCAAGTAGATTGTTACTCTAGGGTTGTTATTGCTACCGCTACTATTTCCCCTTTCGTGATACATTTTAAAGTTTCCTATGAGTTTTCATCTGCATGATTTCAATGTATCCAAGTAAAACTTACATTGTGCACACCGTATAAGGCCTGGCTGTCACAGAGTGTAAGTTTTAACTCGTCACATTCACTCATAAGAACACTATCGGTACCACAGTAATTTTGTTTAATCATACAAACTTACTAAAATCGCGATTCATAAATTGTGAGCTAAAAAATACTTTACTCTCATCCCAACCAAATATAAAAAAAATTCTTAAAAACAGTTTCAGAGAAATGCGACGACAAAAACTGAACACGAGAATTCTATATGTTAAATATTTCGTTCCTGCGACTCATTACTTTACAGAATTATGCTTGACTCGGTCAGTTTAATACTTATAATTGAGGTACTATTGTATATTTATCGAGTCCTATCGAGTCCATAAGGCGCTCTAAATTAGGGTGTATTTTACATATTTGCATTTTTCCCAAAACAAGTTCTTATTTGCATAATACCAAAAACTAAAATAACTATGTGGACTTAAAAATTTTTCAACAAGAAAATCATCTTTTTGGTTTTCGGCTTTTCATGACACTAACGAAGAAAAATTCTACTGTACAATTTTCATCAGTTCAAGGATATTTTTTAGTATATTTTTACTGTATTAGCAGTTTCTCACTCATGTTTGAGTGACTTAGGTAAAGAAAAGTAACTAAGACGACTCAATTATAAGGTAAAGCATAAACCAATTAGAGTAGATACAAATGGAGCGTACGTCAATGAGATGAAGCAAAGATGAGCCAGTTGGAATTTATAATATTTTTACTAGTTAATTTTGCAAGTCAATGAACAGAATGGTAAATTGAATAGACCTTTCATTTTGTTGAAATAAAAATACCATCATAAATATGTCATTTAAACTGAAATTTTCTCTTCAAGTCTAGACATAGCCGTTTTAAATTGTTTTAAATTAAACTTGTTGGACTTTTGCAAAAAAGTAGACCAAGTTAACGTCTGAAAGATAGTCACTATAGTCTGTGCCAGGCAACGCTCAGAGCATCCCAGCAGTGTAATAAAATGCCTGAATATAAAGCGTAAATCGAATTCAAATTGGTAATTGGAATAAAATTCAAAATCGAGCATTGCACATGGATACCAATACGCATACAAATCCGTATACATATGTATACTATATATCGTATGTAGCATGTACTACAGTGTGTGCCAAGTGGAAATGTACTTTGTGTCAACACAAACAAAAATAAAACAGCAAAAAAATCATCGAAATCCAAGCGGTTCTGGAATCCGTTTCATCCGTTTTATAGCCGCTTGTCTTGTCAAAACGAGCTGGCGTCCATGCCGTTACAATATCAGTCGACGCTTATTGTCAAAAATGCAGAGGATTGTTGTGAGGGGTTGGGATGTGGGTCTAGTCTGGTCTAGGGATGCAACACTGATTCAGCCAATTGTAGTGGGACAGGTTACAATTTCGAATTGCGTGATTTCATCGACATACACGTTTAACCATACCCCAAAACACTCGCAGTTAGTTTATCCAAACGAAATTGACGATTATTTAGAAAATCGAACTTTTTACAAAGAAATTTATAGGAATTGACATGTAATAAAATAATGACATACATAATACTTTAAAAACTTTTGAGAATCCTTTAGAAGCAGCTACTATTCTTACGTTTAGATTTGTTTTACTTGTTAAACTAAAATTTTTTTTATAGAACTATACTTATAAACGATCAACAAAAATCCTTAGAAATAGGAAATTTGTGCATTTATAGCAACACTTTTTTAAGATTCTTAAGAAGAGGTTGCGTGATTATGAAGTGATAACTTGGTGTCGCTAGGGCAGCCAGGAGAGAGGCCGGGTTTGGGTTGGGACTTTCCTTTGAATCAATTCAAATGCAGCAATATGAAAAAATTAAAAAAAATCGTAGCTCCACGTTTCCCTACATGCCTAAGCTGGCAGTTCTATTTCCGTCGGACCTCCGGCTCTGGATGTCGCTTTACTATTAAGAATGATACTCATAAAGCGCCACAGAATTATTTTTAGATCTATCCTGAGCACAAATCGTGATATATTGTCCTACAAATCAAACTCAACTCATTGAAAGAGACTAGCAGTGGATATATAATCATTATTGGAGATGCCGATGTGTAGACAGAAGATAAGATTGGTGGTTAGTATTATTTCACACGGAATTTCAGCATTGTTTAATAAAGAGCAGCACTTGAAACGATGAGCTCATGCAAAAAATTCGTGCAAGGGTAGGATTTCAAAGACGGATCTGTTTCCTAGTCTTAGATTTGCAGCATTATTATCTTTGGTCTTGAAACTTTGGTGGCATACCTATCTGGGCACCACACTGCACCACCTATCTGGGCAGCACCCAGCGCTGGTATGGGACAGAGCCTGGCGGAAAGGAATCGATTAGTCCCTTACCAACAAAAGACCTAATGCTATTTATTCGGAAAGCGGAATTATGGGGATGGTCCAAAAGATCTTCTGATCGCAGTTTCCCACCACTTTGTGAGGAACCCATGCAAGGAACAAGAAACAAAAAATTTTGGTCTTCTACCAGGTTTCCTTGAGAGCTTCTAGCCCAAAGAACGATTGTGTTACCAGAACAGGGGAAACTCATAGTCAGGTCACGATGAATTCAGCAGCAGGAATCTAAATTAAGTTTAAAGTGGTTCAGAAAAATAACTACTCAATAAAACCAATAAAATGTAAAATAATCTCTCAAAAACCAGCATCATGGGAGGTTCCCTTGAGAGCTTCTAGGCCAAAGAAGTTTGTGCTACCAGAATAGGGAAACTCAATATCAGGCTACGATGAATGCAGTCGCAGAAAAACCCCTACCCAATAAAACCAATAAAATGTAACCGAATCTCCCAAATACCAACATCACCGGAAAAAACTTTGGTAGGAAAAACTTAGAAAAGACAAATTTTATAGCCTAACGTTTTACTTAGAGAAACAGCAAAGACATATAGACAAGTTGTAGCATTGATATCTTGAATGGCGTCAAATAAATTTGTGGTTCTTTGGACTTAACAAATTCAAAGGAACACCCTAAAGTTACTTACTAATATAAAAGAAACCTTTGAAAGATTATGTTCCATAGAAAGTAATTTAGATGAAATCCACTTTAGGCCTCGATGAACTGAGCCGCAGGATCTAAAATTAAGTTTAAAGTGGCTTAGAAAATTCTTCTCAAATAAAATGGTAACCGAATCAACCAAAGACCCAAATCCAAAAAAAAAATGGACTTAACAAATCAGCAAGAAACAGTGATTCGCTCCTTTTAAAAGAGCCAGACTCCTTTTAATATTTCAAAGGATAAATTGTTTGACTGTTTGTACGCCTACCAAACAATCCAGTATATGATGCAATAAAAGGCATGGATATGCCACTTGCTGAAAAAAACTGAGTCGCACCTATTACGACCTGCATTCGCGTGGAATCCCCAAGATCAAAGCAGACGCAGAGGCAGGCCAGCTGACACATGGCGCAGACAAGATGACCTGGACTGGCACCAAGATGTGGAGGAGATTTGTAATAGCCCTCTAGTCCTTCTAGGGCTTATAGGAACTTATATAATGTTGTACTAAGCGAGAATGACTCGTTTGATAAGCTATAGGCTGGATACCTTGACAGTAGCAACATTATTTTTTGGTTCCTTTAGTTTAAAGAAGTGAAAGAATATTGTTCAAAATATAACTTAAGAAAGCTGAGCACACCCAAAATTTACATTTTAAGGAGATCTGAATCTTTTTATCAAAATTTGCCAAAATTTATACTTGATGGTGTCCAGGACTTCAGCTAAAATCTCACCGGCGTTTTAACGAACAAAGATGTTAATAACAAACAGAAAATTCTCATTCAAATTTCCAAATCCAAATTTAGAGCATACCCAAGAAAGCGTGTTCAGATTGGCAGATTATTGTTGAATACTATACCATCCAGGATTTCCAGCACAATCTCACCGGCGTTTCAACGAACAAAGATGTCAGTAACAAACAGAAGCTCTCAATAATCAATGCCGGATAAGACATAACATGCTTATTCTTTCGGAGCTGAGTCACATATGATGCAAATATTATTGATATATTTGGAAGAAAAGTAAAGCGTAAGGACATGGGCGGCGACATATACATATACTCGGTATAACGTCGAAGTAGATAAACATACAGAGGCTCCGTTGGCCAAGTTGGATGCGTCTTTTCAACGTCCTAGCTACCTGTGGTGTTAATGATTAAGGCGTGAGAGCCTGATGATACGTTCTACGCCATGCCGGATACGCCAATTAAATGGTCAGGAAGAAAATGTTATTATATCAGCAATTAGGAGGGTAGGAGACTCCCAGTTGGCGGCACTTGCCAATTTCCATCACGCCTTCTTTAATTGTTTTTTAAGTCCCACCTCTAATATATAGTCTAATTTTCACATTTGCACTATGCTCATGCGAACTAGAATACTAACTACTATGCAAATTCGAATCGTTGTAGCCACCATTGGGTTCAACAAGAGAAATCCTCCGGGTCACCTTCAAAGACTTCAGTGGACTGGGTATAGTATACCCAGAAAGATGAGAGTGTATTTTAGTCTAAATATTTCAGGCTGGTTTTGGGGTAAATTTTACTTCTCCAACTTTTATAGTCTCCGGGCTCATTGGGTTCATAAACAGATTTATATCGACACGGCTTGTCATGCTGAATAAATCACAAATACTTTTTAGAATCTCCGATTCATCCTTTTACTCTCCCTTGTAACAAACTTATTATATTATTTACCTTGTATGTATATACTGAAAATAAATTGTCGCACAAGCTGCAACTGTCGAGTTGCAAATTTGCAATAATCTCTCTTCCATAAACGTTGCATCAAACACACTTGCAACAAGAACAACGATAACAAAAAAACATTGCCAGATGTCGCCGTGTTTATTGTTGCATTTGTTACATATCACTTGAAGCTTTGGATAAAAAATGTGGGATTTTGTTGTTGAATGGAGTAGGGCTTGGTGGGCGTGTCAACATGTTGCTTTTGAATGCAATTTTGGCCAAAATGCAAAAACTTTTGCAATTGTACCGTGGTGTGACGACACTTACAAATTGCGTTAAAAACGCTGCATGAATTAAAAATTTGCGCCATGAATTTCATTTTGCATCTTTTTCACTCCGACAAGCGACAATTCAGCCAGTTGTTGCTGTCATTTTTGTTGCTTGTTGTAGCTGATTTTGTTGTTTTTTGTTTGTTTTTTTTGGGGTCGCCAAGTTTTGCCATCTACATATATACTATATAGAACGAGTGCTACAAGGCAACCATATTTTTGCTTTCGTTGACTTTGTTTATATAAATATTTCTATTTGCATTTTTTATTTTATTTTGGTAGTGAAAATTTTTCGATTTGAATACTCTTTAACTTGGTTAGAGGTGGCTAAAATAAGTTTGTTAACATTGCATAAATAAATTTGTTTAGAAGGCACTGCAAAATTTATGAGATTAAAATTAAAGCATGCCACAAAACAATATGATAAATTTAATTTTGTTATATAGAGTCTTGCTAAAAGTAATTTCAATATTTGGCAACGCTGCTATTTTTTTTCTTGCAAGATTCAATAATTTGTTGAAATTGGGTCAATTTAATTTTTTTATGATAGAATTATGTACAGTAATGAAATTTTAATAATTTCAAAATCCGTTTTCAATATTCAAACTTGTTATATTTACAATGGAACTATTATAATCGATCAAATTTTTAATGACAAATTTAAATATTTATTAGGTGTTTGTTTTTACAAACAATTTTGGTTAATAAGCAAAACAAATTTTGCGCTATTATATGAAAACTAATCACAGTCTCTAGTCGAACCTCTGGACAAAATTTAATAGGTATAATTATAATTTTTAAAGATATATGTATAATAATGGTTGTTAAGTGGTGTCTCGCCCGCGGCGTTAACGCGGTCCACATATGACAAGTCCTTTTTTATTTACTCAAGTTTTACCCAGGGAATCGGGTATTCGGGGAACACGAGGAACTGAAATCTTTATTTCATAATTCATTTCATTTTATTAAACATTATTAAAAAAGTAAAAACTTACACTTGAGGTTTGCCTGCGCCTAGACCTCCCTCAATCAAGATCTTTCACTAACTGATTTGAGCCGGTCACATGCTTGACTGCAGAAGCTATTGCAGTAGCTGCTACAGTCCAGCATGCGGCTGGCTCAAGCCGCATTTCGTGCAGGTGCGAGCGAGACAAACACACAGTGAAAAAGATCCGTTACTGGAATTGCTACTGACAAGCAACCCAGTAGAAATTATTGGAACAGTCGGCACGTTGCGGAATATTGCTATTTAGCGATGCAACAATGGTAATTAATTTATATATCATCTTTAATGATAAAATCGTCTATATTACAAAAAGTTTTCAAACATTCTACAACGTGGTTAAATATATACAATGGAAAAATTGAAAAAACATTTTATTTTGCATGATAAAATCATCTTCAAAATTTAAAATGGTGATTTAATGTTTTTAAATAAATAATTGAAAATTAGGCTATTTTTCTAAACAAACCAACATCTATAGGAGTAAAATTTTTTTTACTTTTTAATTTAAGTCTAACCTTTTGTCATTCAAAATTTAAAAAACGTATATTTAAAAATTACTATAGTACACCTTTACAAGTATTGCATTTTAGTAATACAATTAAATTATTTAAAAGTTAGCTCTTTGCATCAAATTGGATTTTTTCCTAAATATTACATGTAAAAATGAATGTAATTTTGTAGTTGCATTCTTTTTTGATAAACACTTTTATTGTTTGTTAAATTTGCCGTAAAATCCAGTCTAGAAAAGTGTTTGAACTCCTTTTGTTTTAGAGCCAAATATTTAACAGAGTGAAGTGAGTGAACAAAAACCTTTCCAAAAATCAACAAATATACACAGCATGAGCAAATTTGTGCAAAAGTTTTAATAACATGTTACATATTTTATAGAAAATTTGAACATGTAAACATGTTAAGCGAAAGTTAGTTTTTACTCTACGGAACATAGGTATTTATTAAAAAGTTTTCTATTTCCAAGGACCACATGAAAATAACTAACAATAAATTCATTAAAAATATTTTAAACGATTATTTTATATTACATTATTTTCATAATGAATACCATCGACTTTTTTTTTCTCATATTTTCTAACATTTTTTTGAAGCTACATAATTAAGACTTGTACAAAGCTGTGTTCCCGAGAATGTAAGGGAAATTAAGGGAAATGTAAGGGATGTAATTAAATAGTTTTAAAAAATAACTTTAAAAAAACTTAAAAGGATATCAGCAAGAAAATTGCATTGGTGATGTAAATTCCTTATTTGGCTCCCTTTCGTTGTTTTATTTTATAGACTTCCTGGATAGAGTTTTTTTAGTTCAATTTTGGAACTTAAACTTTCAGATAGAAAATTCTTTTTATGAAAATCGTGAAGAATTAAAATTTTTTTAAATATATAAAAATATATTTACAAAATTCGTCTAGTAGTCGGATGCAACTTTGAAGCAATATAGCCAAATGATAAAAAAATCAAGAAAATATCACTAAGATATATTTAAAATCAAGCCAGTTTTTAAGCTCTATTCTATTTTTTTTTCTGAAGTAATATTTGTACATAATAAAGGGAATGTAGATTTCTTAGCTACATGTATCATCATTTATAATTTTTTTAATTACCGCAAAAAGCTCATAAAATTCAAAATGACAACTTTGATTGCCAATAACTTAAAAACCACTTATTATAATATAAAGATTTTTGGATCCATTACGACAATTCCAAGCGCAAAGAGTCATGGGGTAAGCCCGCCCAGCTATCAACATCAACGGCGAAGGATCATCATGGATCTAAGCTCATGCTCTGTACTTGGTGGGACCAACGTGGTCATATCTATTATGAATTGTTGAAACCAAATGAAACGATCACAGGGGACCGTTACCGACTCCAATTGATTCAAGTACCAAGAATTGGATCGATTCATGGATAGCCTCAAAAGATAAGTCGTTCTTCCAAGCCGGAATCCGAAAATTACCAGAAAGATGGGCTAAAGTAGTGGCTAGCGATGGACTATACTTTGAACATTCAATTTTGTATTCATTTTTTCAGAATAAATGGTTAAAAATTAAAAAAAATGTCCGAAAATTCATTCAAGGTCCCAATATTTGCACAGGATACCTTAATACGTGTAAAATCATATTCAATTATCATTTCGCAGAAGTTTTGACTTTCTTCTGGGGGACTTTTGGCCAAAATCTGGCTACGCAGGCCCATTGTGCTCTGGTACAAATAAAATTTGTTTTGCTTCGGAGTGTCAAAAGTTTTTACTTGAATTTTTATTTTTTTAACCCCCGACGCAAAAGAGGGGTGTTATAAGTTTGACGTGTCTGTTTGTCTGTTTGTCTGTCTGTCTATGGCATCGTAGCTCCCGAACGCATGCAGTGATTTCAATTTAGTTTTTTTGTATTAAAGGTGACTTATGTGCGAGTGTTGTTAGACATGTTTGGTGAAAATCGGTTGAGCCGTTTAAAAGTTGTGGGGAGTAAAAGTGGGGAGAAAAACATCAACTTTGTCCGATTGGCTTAAAATTTGGTCCTATTGTAGCTGACGACGTCACTGATTCGAATCTGAGGTTATTTTTGCTCTATCTCTTCTCGTTTAGAAGTAATGGCCATTTGAAGTTAAAAACATAAACTTTGTCCGATTGGCTTAAAATTTGGTCCTATTAAAGCTGACGACGCCACTGATTCGAATCTGTGGTTATTTTTTCTCTATCTCTTTGCGTTTTTGCTCTATCTCTTCGCGTTTAGAAGTTATGGCCATTTGAAGTTAAAAACATAAACTTTGTCCGATTGGCTTAAAATTTGGTCCTATTGAAGCTGACGACGCCACTGATTCGAATCTGAGGCTATTTTTGCTCTATCTCTTCTCGTTTAGAAGTTATGGCCATTTGAAGTTAAAAACATCAACTTTGTCCGATTGGCTTAAAATTTGTCTGTCTGACTGTCTGTCTGTCTGTGGCATCGTAACTCCCGAACGCATGCAGTGATTTCAATTTATTTTTTTTTTGTATTAAAGGTGACTTATGTACGAGTGTTCCTAGACATGATGAAAATCGGTCGAGCCGTTTAAAAGTTGTGGGGAGTGAAAGTGGGGAGAATGCGTAAAAAAAAGCAAACGAGCTTGACCTTAAATGTAATCTATACCTTAACAAGAATCTAAATTATAGTAAGTATATTTTAATATACTAAAGTCTAACTTAACCTAACCTACCTATAAAAAGTATGAAATAAAAAATTAAATTAAAAATTTAAAAAACCCCCGAACTTAAGTAATTTTCATTTAAAAAGTGAAAAATAATAAAAGAAACTTAATGTTAAAGTACCTAAGAATCTATTAATAATTCTAAAAAAAATACGTCGCGTTGGGGGACCGCTCCTAAACTAACAATTTAAATACAAATAGTCTAATTAAGCAACAAAGATTAACTTAAAAACAAAATTAAGAAAATACTTCAAAAACTTTCATAGAATTACTTCAAAAAATTTGCATGTAAGATACGACCGTCAACGACGTCTGCCCTCGCGTGTCCCCCAACGCGACGTATTTTTTTTAGAATTATTAATAGATTCTTAGGTACTTTAACATTAAGTTTCTTTTATTATTTTTCACTTTTTAAATGAAAATTACTTAAGTTCGGGGGTTTTTTAAATTTTTAATTTAATTTTTTTATTCATATAAAGCTCCAATTTTTAAACATTCTAAAAAAACCACAAAACCAATTGGTTTAGATACAACCTGTCAGATAACCATGTTCCACATTGTTAGCTAAAGAGTATTACAAATTTGGTTTATATCTTATCTTTATTTTTGGTTAGTATGTACTGTGTGTGTGTGTTTGTGTGAGTTTGTTGGACGGGCAGCAATTTGCACTATAAAAACTGAGAATGAATGAATTTTAAATAAACGCACCCAGAAGACTAAAAAACTCAAACAAACCGACACACACATACATATATAGGGACTCATTCACACTCACACACTGACACACACTAACACAATTGAAGTGTAGTCAACGGCAGTCTTCGGTTTCGGTTCGCCCATTCGCTTAGAATATTTTACATTTGAAAAAATTTTACAGCACAAAGTCATCGCCGTTGTCTGCTGACGCCGCAATTGCCGCCGCTGCCTTTATACACTGTATCTTGAAGGATTAAGGGCATTCTACATTTATCCCACTTATGTGTTTCCTTTTTTAAAGATGAATAATATTGTATCGGTTATAGATGTAGTTGTAAGCGCCTGCCTGTTACTTTTTATGGAGGGAAACTAAGTTTTAATTTCTTCTTGTAGAAGAATTTCATGGAAACATCACACAATCAAAACTTTGTATAAATTTCTAATCAGTTTTTTTAATATATAGTGAGAAATATGACAAATTCCAACCTATTTTCTGAATAATGCTTTAAACTTTTATTCTCCTAGAATTTTCTTTGATATCTCTCAGATTTCAAGACATAGTAAGAAATCTAACTAATACGTACCCGTCTTCTTCATAATGCAACAAAATCCTTATAGATGTTTATTCTCCTGAAATTTTCTTTGATATCTCTCAAATTTCAATATATACAATAGTAAGAATCTTACAAGAATCTTATCTAACAAATTCGAACCCATTTTCTATATAATGCAACAAAATCTTTATAGATTTTGATTCTCCTGAAATTTTCTTTGATATCTCTCAAATTTCAAGATATAGTAAGAAATCTAACTAATACGAACCCGTCTTCTTCATAAAGCAACAAAATCCTTATAGATGTTTATTCTCCTGGAATTTTCCTTGATATCTCTTAAATTTCAATATATTGTAAGAATCTAACAAAAATCTAATCTAACAAATTCGAACCCATTTTCTACATTATGCAACAAAATATTTATAGATTTTGATTCTACTGAAATTTTCTTTGATATCTCTCAAATTTCAAGATATAGTAAGAAATCTAACAAATTCAAACACTTTTTCTACATAATGCAAAAAAATCCTTAAAGATTTTGATTCTCCTGGAATTTTCTTTGATATCTCTTATATTTCAATATATTGTAAGAATCTAATCTAACAAATTCGAACCCATTTTCTACATTATGCAACAAAAAATTTATAGATTTTGATTCTCCTGAAATTTTCTTTGATATCTCTCAAATTTTAAGATATAGTAAGAAATCTAACAAATTCGAACCCTTTTTCTACATAATGCAAAAAAATCCTTAAAGATTTTGATTCTCCTGGAATTTTCTTTGATATCTTTCAAATTTCAATATATAGTAAGAATCTAACAAGAATCTTATCTAACAAATTCGAACCCATTTTCTACATAATGCAACAAAATCTTTATAGATTTTGATTCTCCTGAAATTTTCTTTGATATCTCTCAAATTTCAAGATATAGTAAGAAATCTAACAAATTCGAACACTTTTTCTACATAATGCAAAAAAATCCTTAAAGATTTTGATTCTCCTGGAATTTTCTTTGATATCTCTTATATTTCAATATATACAATAGTAAGAATCTTACAAGAATCTAATCTAACAAATTCAAACCCATTTTCTACATTATGCAACAAAATCTTTATAGATTTTGATTCTTCTGAAATTTTCTTTGATATCTCTCAAACTTCAAGGTATAGTAAGAAATCTAACATATTCGAACCCGTTTTCTATATAATGCAACCAAATTCTTGTAGATTTTTATAATCCTGAAATTTTTCTTTGATATCTCTAAAATTTTAAATAATTTTAAAATTAGATGCTTTTAGCCATGGAGAAAGCTCACTCATTTGAAGAAAATGTTTTCTAGTAATATTATAATTTAAATTTTTAAAATTTTAACCTTTATTATTAGGTACCATGCCTGTTCATGGTACCATGATCGATGATAGTTCAAAGCCAAAAGACCCCAAGAAATCATCCAAGGATATTAAGACACACCTTTTTTTTTTCTAACCGATTTTTTCTTTGCAAGCCCAATATTTTTTTAACCAGCTCCCGTAATTCTAGAAAATTGCTTCCAAATTCTTTTGAGCCTGCCCTCGTCATTTCAGCAATTTTTTTTAATGCTATAAATAACAAAAATTGTTGACCTTTTGGAATCCACTTCTGCTTCGCTGGCGGTTCTTTGCAGAGGGTCTTGTAGATTCCAAAAAGTCTGAGTAAATACGAAACCGATCACAGCTATATAGTATCCATTTCCCAAAACTGGATTACAGAGTATCCCCTTGTTACGTATCACCCCATCTGATCCAATTTTCGTTGTTGTGGCTGCTTTTTGTGCATAAAATTTTAAGCTGGGCAGCAAGTTTGATAAAAGAAACAACAAAGAGAGTGGCAAAAAAAAAAATCAACAACTTGCCGCTTGTTTGAAAAATGTAAATCTACGTACAGTTTGTCTTTTTTTTGTTTTTATTTTTCATTCATTTTTTGTTTTTGCGTTAGTCTCTTTTTGACTTTGCCTTTTGCCATTTGCCAAGAAGTCGCTGGTTCTCTCTCTTGGCTTTCAAGCTGTTTGTTTCCAATTAGGAAGAGAGTCAAGCAGTCAGACAGAGAGACTTCGAGACAGCGTGACAGAACGAGATAGTGAGTAAGCGGCTGGGGGAATGGACAGCAATGGCGGCGGTACCACGGGGCGTATGATAATTGGATTGCCAATTCATATGGCGAAGGATATTTGTTTTTTATTAAACAGATAAATGGGCAGCCAGCTGGCAAGAAGGATACCTGGGATTGAAGTGCTAAGCTCAGTGTAACAAGCTGCACAATGAAAAATCAACAGTGGCAACAACTACAACAACTACAAGAAAAGAGCGTCAACAGTTGACAAGTGACAGGTAAAAGTACGAAAAAAACTGTAGCATACTTCTGAGCGTTGCAAAAAGTGTGACTATAAATAGCTGAGCAGAAGAATCTTGGAAAGCAGCGCGCCCAGCCAACGCCTTGGGGCCGACGTCGTAGTGTCTGCCACTTGCTAAAAACTATGCCAAAGGCACTTCAAGCTAAAACAGCTTGGCAGGCAGGCGCAGGCTGAGACGCAACTTGGGGCGCCACAGCCTGACAGTTGAGTTCTTTCCGGTTGACATGACAGTAGCGGGTCAGGCAGTTAGTTGAACGTGTTGGTCCAGTGGGTTGGTTAGCTGCTGCTTGGTTGGCTACTGAAAGGCTGCGACTGCCATGTCACTGCAACAGTTGGTCGCTTTTCCGTGGTTCACTACGGTTGGCCACAAAAAACACAGCTAACAAATTGCTTGCTAGCCGTAAAAGCAAAACAAAATGGCGCGAAAAATTACGTGTATGCAGGTTCGTGTGTTTGCGTGTCCATGCTATAAGGCTGTTGAGTAAAATGCTTTCTAGCACTAGTCAGAGTGCAAATTGTTTGAGTGCCAAAAGCTGTTTAGCATGTGAAAGACAAAAGGTGCACATGGTGCGTATGCTTAATACAAAATTCCAAAAACTTGCTTTAGGGTTAATGGAAGCAAAACTTTTTTTGGCTACCTTGGGCTACTAAATGGCAGAAACATTGTGCAGGTTAATTTGAAGTTTCATTACTTTTTGGTGCTTTTAAGCTAGTAGGATCCTTTTTTGTTATAATATATGCTATGATATATATATACCTATAAGTTTTTAATTGTTTTACTAAAATAAGTTTTATATGCTTTCTTACTGGTTGAGTCTCAGCAATCTTTTTCAATCGAATCTATTTAATTTCCATCCAAAATCATTTTTTCGGTGTGGTGGATATATAATTTACGAATAAGAAAATGCAACAGGAAAGCTTTTGTCCAAAGTGCATTAAAAATACTGCAAAGTAATTTGCATAATAAACGATTATTGAAGGGTACTTACATTAGAAACTGAATTTGTTTCAAAAATAGTTCTTAAAATAACAAACATTTTTGCATAAATTTACAAAATAAATATAGGTTAGGTTAGGTTACACTGGCCAGCCACAACAGAGTGCAGCGTAGCACTTGGCTTTAGCCAAGTTTTGTACATTCAGAAATTGTCATATTTTTGTTAATACAATTCTACAAAAAGGACATCAGCAAGGGAAACCAGAAAGAACTTCTACAATAATGTCCAAACCTTACAGAGGCGCCTAGACTTCAGCGAATCATGGCCAAAAAGTCCTCTAACGGGGTGGTTCTGTTGAGCAGGAGTGATGGTTCCTTTACTTTAGATCGTAAGGCAACATTGGAGCTTTTACTCCAAGCTCACTTACCAGGCTCTTTAATCTGCAGCGGAGCTGCCCAAATCTCATATTGAATCTAGCCAAACCTTCGACGGGCTGCCAATATCTGGCACTATTCGATGCCGACAAAGTAAGACGGGCAATTGGCTCCTTTGAATCTTTAAAGGCACCTCGAGGGCCAGCACTTCTCCAAAAATGTCTGGATTTCATCCTAAACCTACAGATTTGTCTGTGTAGAGCAAGCTTTGACTGGGGAAACATACCTTACTCTTGGACAAAAGTACGGGTTGTCTTCATCCCCAAATCTGGCAACAGGCCAATACACAAGCTCAAGTCATACAGACCAATCAGTCTAACCCCACTTCGTCTAAAAACAGTAGAGAGACTTTTCGACCTGCACATCAGAAACAAACTGCAAGCCTCTCCCCTTTGTGAGGAACACTTTTTTGGGGGGAAAAAAATAATAGTACAATACATGTAATTTTTTACACAAATGGTTCTTCATGACACCCAATCATTTTGAGAAAGTAATATTGAGTTCTATCTGATTCAACTTCTTTAACAAATTGGGAATATCCGGTATGAAAGCCGCCATTTTTAACAATGAAACCAAGTCAAGTTAAATACCTTAATTTCCTTCCACTGCCTAACACACGGCGTATGCGTTATTTTTAGTCCAACTAACTAATAGCCGCTTTTAGTCAGCCATTTAAAAAAAAAAACACCCATTCATTTTATGCCCCTAACAATCATAACAAATTTCCGCAATTAGAGCAAACGCCGACGCCACTCACAAGGGTCGGGGTTCAAATATTTGTCACAATTTTTCATATTTAACGACAGCGGAAAAATAGAAAAAAACACAAAAAAAAACAAAAACAAATAAAAGCAACGAATAAAAAAAAAAGTGAAAATGGCGGCTGGCAGCACAGAAGGTCGACCGGATGTGGCACAAATAAAAATTGCATAGTGCCAGCGGAAAGGCAACAAAATGCGCTCAAGTTGCACAAACTGTTATCAATCTTCATTGTTGCAAGGCGCAGAGCAAAAGCAAAGGAACGATTCGGCGGCATGGGGGCACGGATGTACAGGCAGTTGCAACATATTTACGCTGTAGGCAAAGCACTCAAGCATGCTCTGCACTCCGCCTTTATTCTCCGCCTGCCTTCTGTCCTTGCCACAGAAACAACAGAGGTCGCCGTAAATGAGGAAAGCGCAAAAGAAGGAACTGCGTTCCAAATAGGCAAGACGAGCGAATTCGAGCCGGGGAAATGTTGCAACATATTTGCAATTGTCGCGTTGGCTAACAAGCGTCGACTGCCAGTCAACGCAAGCCAAGTCAAGGCAAAATGACAACTAGCAGGATAACAACAACTGTCCGAGAGCTCAGGGATGGCAAAGAATTTTTAGACCATAAAATTGGTTCCAAAAAAATAGTAAATCGGTGTATTTTAACGATGGCCGGATTTCCCGGGAAACAATTTTAACGATTTTTTTATTTTGACTATATTTTGGTAGATAGCTGATACGGTGAAGATTTTTACAAAGGATCGAAGATACTAAAATCGTCAAGTAGTTGGCATTGAAATGAATTGTGAAGCTAGAGCTTTATCACAGAAAAAAATTATATATAATTTAAAAAAATGCCAATATCCTTAAACTCTTATAAAATAAAATATATTTTATTTGTTTGTATTTAATTTGTTTAAATATTTTAATCATACAAATCGGAGAAAACATTAAAACTTAATTAGTTTTTAAAAATTTTTGGAATCTCAGAACTTTTTCAGAAATGTAAAAAGAAATATAAAATAAAATATTCGGCTTTCGTCACATACACACAAATAGTTCATGTCTTGAAAAACGAACGACTTTTGGATACCCTTTCCTACCACATTGCAATTAAATCCGATATAAAAACAATTAAATTTTACACCAAACATTTTTCACGATCGATCCCTCCTCCTGATGCAGTCAACCGATTCGGATCAAATTTGGGAACTAAAATAAAAACCTTCGAATGCAAGACTTGATTATGATTATTTATAAACAAACGAAATACAATGAATTTTAAACAAACATTTTTGAATTTTAGCCGATTCGTACTAATGGACCGATTTGATATAGCCAACCGATTTTGTTAAAATTTGGTGCTTGGGTACTCTAAAAACTTCTAAGTGCCAAATGATATCTTCATAAAGAAAAGAACTGTCCATCAAAACTTTCAATTTTGATATCAAAAAAATAAAATAAATTTTTCTTCCGAGGATAAAAAAAAGATCTAATTTGAAAGTTTGGTTGCCGTGACTTTACCATTTATGTGGACAGACGGACATGGGTACAGGGTATAAAAATGGTTCATAAATTGCATAAATGTTCTAAATCTTGCATAAAAAAAACATCATTGTTTTAAATAAAGGTATTTATTTATTTTTTTTAAATAAAACCTAATTCTATGCCGAAAATATAACAGGTCAAACTTACCAAAGTTTTTTATAAAATTTAAAATAAACTTATGTTTTACGAGTTACGGGTGGTGTCATACACGGTTCGATGAATTTCAAATTTGATTTTTGCTTGTGTTAGAGTTTGTCAATACGGAGGTTTCTAGCCTATTGCGATGTATTTGTGTGTATTGGTTCGTGAGATATACGCATTTTTTCGAATATCGTGAATATAGCATAGTAGAAAATTGGTCAGAAGCAAAGTCGCAAAGGGGTTGTAGTTTCTGTGGGGCAAGAATTTATTAGAGATGCGAGCTCTCTTAAAATACTTAAATTTGTCCATACGGCTTTTTAGAGAGTCATGAAAGTCAACTAATCCAAAAATCTTATGATTTTCTAGATAAGCTATTCAAAAAGTTTGGGCAGGACGCCGTCTGCTGGGCTCACTAGTCTATTATAAATATAAAATCTCTTAAAAAAATGTACAGGGTGCGCCATTTGAATGTGGTCGATGGAAATATTGAAGCAGACACCGGCCCAAACAGTCACTTTCTGATCATGCAATGGAGTTTGATGGATAGTATGAGGATTTTCTTTCCCCCAAATGCGACAGTTTTGTTTATTTACAGTGCCAGATAGCGTGAAATGGGCCTCATCAGTCATTAAAACTCGCTCCCAAAAATCGGGCAATTACATTTAATGAACATTGTCACTATTTTCGCGCGTTCTTTGGGCGTGAATTGATTCATGGTTAAAATTGTAATGCAATAACTTTTTTAAAATGTGTTCGACGACGTCAATCGGTTGAAATCTGTCAAAGTTATTCAATATTTCCATCGACCACATTCAAATGGCGCACCCTGTACAAGAAATACGCAGTACCAAACCTGGACTTCCGAAACATTCAAACAAATCTCATACCAAAATATACTCCTCTTTTATAGTTTAAGCTACCTAAACAAATTTTAAGGAAAAATATAAAAGTTGTTGAAATAGTACCGGAACCACTTGACATCAAAGTCTGAAAATCTGAAGTAGTTTGTAGAAAGGCAATTGCATTACCAAAAGGTGTCTTTCTGGGGTTATTTAAGTTCACATGGAACTAATTTTCCCAAGATTTTCCGTAAATCTCAATTTTACTCGCTGTAATAAAAAAAAGTTTTTTGTAAATAGGCATCATAAGTTGCATGGGAGACCCTATAATTAATATTATGCCACAGATATTAGGCTAGGTTAGGTTACACCGGTTGGGCCCTGGGGGAGTCACACAATGACTAAATAGTCGTTAAGGGAAACCGTAGGATTGATACTGATATTACGTTTGGCAAACTACAGTCAACAAAATTTAATTAGAACTCTTAAAAATACAAAAAAAATTGGGATTCTTTTTTTAATAACGATAAGAGTTATCGTGCAATTTAAAACTTCTGGATTCAGAGTTTTAAATTGCAACTATTTCAAGAAAATTCAGAATTTAATGGATAATTATTGATATGTAGAAGTAAAAAAATATTTTCATCAATTCCTGATAAATCTTAAAAAGAATTAATTTTAAAACCCTTGCACCATTTCTTGAACCTAAACACAAGTACCTGCCTCTACAGGTTCAAGGGTCTCAAACGAACTTAAAGTAGTTTTTTAAGTCTGCAGCCCTGGTCGTAATGAATGAAGATGAAGTAGCCGAGACTTGACTGTTGGCCCCCTCCTCTATTACTTTGTGCCTCGTCCTAGTCGAAAAAGATTGATTGGCCACTGAGTGCAGCCGCTTGAATGCAGCGCTTAGGGAGCTCTACAGCAACTGGCCGGATTGGGACCCACTGCCAGTCATTGTCCCATTTTCAAATTAGTTGCCTTGTCAAAAAACATTCCAAAAATGTTCTCCGTGTGAGTGTGTGTCTTTGTGCTAAGCCGGATTGGAGTGCAAAAAACCGAAAGGAATATAGAACAAAAGTCGCTGCAACAAAAATAACAGCAATAACAAATAACTTTTGAGCTTAGGCGTTCAACTTGACGCCTTGGTCGTGTTTTAGATTGTGTTTTTCACTTACTCTTTAGATGGAAATACTCTATAAATGACCGAAAGTTAAAAGAGTCTTTCATATATGTGACAAGGTCTATTATTTAAAATAATTTAGAATTTTAAACGATACACTATTCCAGCTGAGGGAATCATAAAGAGTCCTACATTTTTATAGGGATAAGCTTTAAAATATAGCTCTACTAGCATAAGTAGTAGCTTCAGACCAGGGTGTATTTTGACTAAAGGCTTTATAAGTATAATTCAGCCTAAAATCTCACTGTGTGTTAAATGTGGAACAATTAAGTTTTCTTCGAAAATAAAGTTTTGTAGAATTTTTGACGTTATTTCCGTTTTGAGATTAGGTTTTTTATATTTACACACAAAAAAAAAAGATTTGCGGATTCGTTATCGCTAAATCTAAATCCGAGTTGGAAAAAGCCTCAGGATAGTTCAGAGCTCTAAGATTATGTGTCATTTTTAAAATGATATGGGAACCCGACAGTATAAAGGTTCTTGATCTTGAATTTGGTTTCTGCAAAATATATAAAAACTTCGACAAACATAAATCTCAAAAAAAAATGGTGATGTTTTTGCAGGTTATCTCAGAAACCTAGGGCGTTGGGAAATTTTGGACCTCGAATATCATTCAAAATTCCCAAGGGTAGTCTTTTTTTATTAATTAAAACACTTAAAGTAGCAGATCCACTTATATTAAACTGAAGCTCCATAAAATCATGGTTTTCAAAAACTTTTTTCGCCCAGGAACAACCATCCATGTATATGTTTTCTAATCAGCTTACGCAGCTCTGGCTATAATAAACTGTTTTATAATTTTAAATTTTTCTATTTATTTATATATCTATATAATGAGACTCCAAAATTATGATATAAACACCTTTTAAGTTCAATCTCAGTGTTAACTTAGATTTAATCTCATAATAGAAAAGCATCTAAGCTATTAGCAGTATTATCCAAACAAATCTGTTTTTAAACCCCACTTTGTCAGTTTAACAGAGCATCTTTTAGTCTTAGTTCTTAGTTGGGGATTTATTATCTTGTTTTTTGTTTTTGCATCTATGCTCCTTGGTGTTTGCATATTTCTTAGTTTTCGTGATTTTCTCTAGCGATTTTCACATTTAGCACATGCTTGGCTTCAAAATGCGAAAACGTTTGTTTTGTATACGAGGTGTGCTCAAAAAGTTGCAGCAAATTTGCAATATAATGAAATACTTCAATTTTGAATCCATAAAATAATTTGATTCTTCTTTAAATCAGTTTTTCTTTTATATCAAAAAATAAAAAAATAAATGCAGTTAAACTTTTTTATTAAAAAATAAATGAAAAATGTATAAAATTAAAAAAAGTACTACTGCCACAGAAATCTTTAAAGCTTTTGAAACCAAACTTTAAAAAAATCCGTAGGTGACTCAGAAATCTAAAAGATTTTATTTTTGGACGAAAATTCCGAGAATGCATACGCTTTTGCTAGAATAGCAGCAAAGGGTCACCACTTTCCTACAATTATTTTAGAAATGATTTTTTACAGTGATCCAAGAAAGTTAATTCCTTATTACATAAAGTGATAATTTTCCGCATGTTTTATAACACATTAATTTCTATTTCTACAAAAGGAAATTTGAATAACACTCCAGCTCAATAAATAAGTCTGTATGACAACTCTACGGCTTAAAAGCTGTCATCAGCGTTGTGAATGGCAAAATTTGTTAAAAAAATTTGCACGCATACAGAAAATTATTTTCAAAATACCTTTATAAGCCATTGAAGCCTTACTCGTTTGTTTTTATTTTTGATTATGAACCGTAAGTTTAATCAATGGCATTCACATTTATCACAAACACGTCATACTCCGTATTATTAATATTTAGTACAGCAACCAGGTGGCAACTCCTTAGATTGACGAAATTTTGCACGTTGACAGAGAATGGCAAATCCACCAAAGATTTTAATAAACATTTTGTAAAAATGCAAACCATGAATTAAAATAGTAGATTTATCAAATCATAAAAATACAGATAAATCAAAAATTAGATAAACTTTCCAAATATGTTAAAGTTTCTTTGAATAAAATAGGTTTTATTGGTGAATTAAATTAAATCTTAAAAAGTTTTGTTAAATATTTGGAAACTGTTACAAATCATGTCTATGGCACCAAGAATCGAAATTGAAAATAAAATTTTATAAAAGCCAAATATTCTACCATCGTATAATTATGATTTTTTTTTTATTAAAAGAAATTCCGTATTTACCTAACAAAAGGGTGCGTAGTGTTTAGTAAGTTGAAAAGTAAATATCCTCTCTTATCAATTGAACAATTGTATAGTAAACATTTGTCTTGGGTCAAGCTTCTCAAAAACTAGAAAGGCTTAAGGCATAAAATGTGTAATTTTCTAGATTGTCGAAACTGATAAAATCAATAATTACTGATCGTCAAGTATTCAGAAAAAGATTCATAAGAGCCCAAACGATCCCGAATTCAGAAAAAATTTCGTAAGACAGCTCAAAAAATTTTCTGAATCTGCCCTAGCTGACAACGTCTTAAATTAGGTTTGTATGGGAGGCACCATTGAAAAAATCTAACGATAACCGTAACGATAAGTCTATCGATAAATAATCGTAACGATAAGTGGCATTTTTATTTTTGGTTTGCGCTCTGCTCTTAACTATAAACGAACCAGCGACTTTTTGTAAATAGCAGTCAACAAGCAACGCACATTGTCAGCCGCACCGCTTAGCGCGCAGCACCAAACTGGCACTGCTCAAAGCGGTGGCTATTTTTAGTTTTGAGTGAGCGCAACTGAATAACTATTTTATTTTTGGTTTGCGCTTTGCTCTTAACTATAAACGAACCAGCGACTTTTGTGAATCGCAGCAACAAGCAACGCACAGCGTCAGCCGCACCGCTTAGCGCTCAGCACCAAACCGGCACTGCTCACAGCGGTGGCTATTTTTAGTTTTGAGTGAGCGCAACTGATTAACCCCAGCGGCGCATAGCCTCTGCGGTCTGCCGAAATACTGCATTACCTCCGCAGAAAACGTAATTGATTACAAGCGCTGCGTTTCGTTTGAGGGATTGTAAGCGGAGGCAAATAGAAAAGCAGTGATCTGCCGAAAATCTGCATTACAACTGCGGAAAAGTAATGCACAAATAGAAACTCGCACTGCGCTACCTTAGCAACACAAAATTTTGTTATTTTGTTTGCATGCTAACAAGCATAGTTCGCCTTTCTTCTGTCAAACCATTCGTTTACACCTTTTATTTATTATCTACTGCCGAGAAAATTTTATTTTATTAAGAGATACGAAAACGTAAAGTCTGACAACTCGTTTCATAATTTCATGAAATATACGTATAATCTTGATTGCGTATCAAACGTTGCTTAAGTCAACTACGTTAAAAGAAACAACCATCGACTTGACTTCGCAAGACACAGTACAGCAGAAACACTTCGCAATTCATTTCCTATTTCTCCTATCATCGTCCTATCCTCAACAAAATCACTCAAATAGGAATTATTATTGTGCAATTTAATAATATTCATATCAATAAATATTCTACCGAGAAAAAGACGTTGTCACGTAAAATCTTCGCCCGTAAAACCGACTTTACAGGCAACAGTTTTTGTGTAAAAACTTAAAAAATGCTTTTATAATGGGTTAACCAACACTGTAACGCGCATAGGGGTAATATGGATTGTATTGTAATATTATGGATGAGAAAGCAAAAACTGAACCAATAAAAATGACTGATTATCAGTAGAGAATCCAGGGGCAGGATCTTGGGAGTCCGACCCTCTCTTAATTTTACAAATATCATAGATTCTTATAAAAGTTAAAACAACGCACATGTTAAAAACAAGATAAAATGAAATTTGGACCTTAATTATATTTTTTTTGGAATAAATATCTCATATGACTTCCGATACACACATACTTTTTAAAATAGTGTACCAACACTGTAACGCAAACATTCTAAGCATACCTAGGATGGGGAAAATCTTGGGAGCTCAAACAATTCTAACATTATAAATGCTGAATATACTCGACATGTTAAATCCGACATAAAAAGAAATTTGGATCTCCTCCGTAATTCATTTTTAAAATGAACTTACAATATGGATACCAATATCAACATGTGGTTTTTTAAATGTTTACCAACACTAAAACGCAAAACTTTTCAAACACACCTCGGAACCACAAAATGTTACATATAAATCATATTTTAACGTCATCTTTTTTGATGTTGTTGTTGACGTTGTTGCTATTGTTTTTGTACCGCTTGTTGGTATTGTTGTTGTTGCTGCTGCTGCAGTTGTTGCAACTTGAAAATTTGTGCAATGCTGCAGCGCTTTGTATTGCAATAAACGCCTTGCAATGACTTTGGAAAATTTTCTTTTTTTGTTTCCACTTTTTCTTTATGACTGGAGCTCTATTCTAGAACTTTTTTTTTTTTTGTTGGCGCCTTTATTGTTCTTTACAATCATTTGTATTACTTTTGTTTTTGTTGTTTGTTGTTGGCATTGCAGCATTGCATTGAATTTCGTTCGCATAGAAGTTGTGGGAGCTTAAGGGGTCTTGAGAGAATGGTGCGAGAAAAGCGCCGCATGAGTATTCTAAATTGCTTTTGTTTATAGCGTTTTGCTTGAAGTTTTTTGAGTGAAAAAGCTGACGATTAGAGTGTTGACAAGGGAGCAAGGGACTTGCGAAGAAAATGGTTTTGTGAGTCAAAAAGCAGAACAGCTTTTGTGAGCAAGCCTTACGCGGCTGAAGCTGTTTGTTCTTTTTCAAAACTGGAGGAATTTTGGAATGAGATATGCAAGGGAATTTATCATTCGATGGTGCGAAAAGGTTATTTTACAATGCCAAAGAAGTGTTTTGTTAGAAGTGCAGAGAAAGGTGCTAATGTTGTTAAGGAATAAAGGGAATAAAAGAAGCTTAATTTGTGTGCTCTGTTTTCATAAATTTGAGGCAGAGTTATGTCTGGAAAAGAATTTTGAATGGGAGTAGGGTAAGTAGAGGTCAACACCTTGACTAATTGATTACTGGCTGAGTAGAATAAGCTCTACGAGGAATAAAAAATAAGCTAGTTCCTATTAAGCGTAGGCTGTAGACTTGAGTGGTACGGTAGGCGGTAGGAGGGCAAACAACTCCTTGGCTCATAACTTTAATAGGCTCAAGAAAATTTGCTAATTTACATTCATAATTTCTTTAGGCTATATCAGGGACTTGTGATATACCTGTGTAATAGATTCTTTTTTTCTGACAATAAAATCATGTACATTAGGCGGATCATTTTGTTGGCGCAGAAAAACGGATTGGGGTTCTCAACGATTTTAATTCTTTGAGTCATTTTAAACTCTGGGTCCAAAATGAGTTTCGAGTCGCCATCTTTTTTAAAATTGGCTCTTTTTTCAAGATATTCAAAAATCGACTAAGACCTTCCATTTACAAGATTGAAAAACATTATTTTTCCTCTAGTTTAATGGGGGTTTTCGGGGTCGAAGAATCCATTTTTAATCTAATTCTAATTTTGAGAGCCGTCAGAGGGCGCTTTTGCTTGTTTTTTATTTTTTTTTAATAAATGGTGACTTTATTTTATAAATTTTATACATTTTTTGTTTTCTTTTACTAAGTTTTGAATTTTTGTTTTCGTATTCGGAATTATGAAAATAAATTGAAGTGAATTTTGTATTCATTTTCTGCGGTTTTGACTTATTAGCGCCTAACGTTTTAGTCCGATTAATCGATTAAATCGATTTTTTGGTGAGAATCGGTAGAAAATAATGATTCTCGAAAATAGAGGATCGAGCCCAGCTCTAGTGTTAGGTAGGCTTTTGGACTCTTAATTTTAAAAGTTCTATAATTTCAGTAGGATCCCAGCATATAAACTGCCGGCCAAAAGTTTCCGGACAATTGAGAAATTATAAGGAATTTATTAGCGAACTCAATTAGTTCAAATAAATATATTGAATTATCATCAACATTCATTAATTAACTAAGCTAATCATAATTGTTTGTACAATCTCTCGATCTAAATCCAAACGAACTTTTTGAGATGAACTTGATCGTCAAATCAGGAAACAGTGTTTGTCTTCGAAAGAAAGTTTCTAGATTGCATTAAAAAAGACATGATAGAAGCTGGAACCAACAGTTCTTGAAAAACTTATCAACAAAATGCCTCGAATCGTCGCAAAAGAGTTGAAAGCTGAAGGAGAATATAATGACGAGAAAAAAGTTTCATCGTTATATGTTAAAGTAATATATTGAATAGTTTTAAATAGAATAATCTTTTCAATGAAGCCTTTTCAAATCCTATAAATAGTTTTAAACTTTTATAATCCAGTTTTTTTATCTTTTGAAGTAATTTTTAGGTGTCAGGAAACTTTTGCTCGGCACTGCCGCTCTATGCAGAAGAAGAAGATCCCTCTCTGAAGGGAATATTAAATATATAATTAATATTAACAAAATTTTCACAGCCCAAAAGGTAAGAGTTAAATGGCTTGGAATTTATACGGTGAGTATCAAAAAAGGATTTTGAGAAATCTCTCAAGTAAAGGAACTGGGTATGGCAAGTATTTTTTTTTTTTTCGTAGGAAGTCTTAACTTCAATGGGAAATTGATTATAGATTTTAATATTTAGTTCATTTGCGCCAGAATTGTGGAAGAATTTGGAATACAAAGCACGCAGGGTGCTGCACCCCCTAGTTATTATGAATTACTTATAAACATACAGGACATTTTTCTGCATTCTATTAGACAATTGAAGTAGTTTTGGTAGCTATTATTATTTTTTTACGTTCATACTTAGTATTCAGCTATAGAAAAAATGCTGTAATTTTTTGTTAATTTTTTTATATATTGGTTCGTTCTATAGAAGAAGCTCCTTATGGAAGTTACTTCTAAGGAGAATATAAAAACAAAGTACTGGAAAAAAAGGGAAACATGAAAACATTTTTTTTAAGGAGTATTTTGTAAGAAAACACGACTGTACCAGTGTAAGGCAACTTTAGTTTGTTATCCATTGATAGTTGCAATTTTTTAAAAGTTGTTCAGTTTTGAAGATAAGATTTAGTCAAAGAACTTACACAATTTTCTCTTACAGTAAAAACCAAGTTAATAAAAATAGGTAAATGGTTTCCAGAAGTCCGAATCTTGGTAGATTAAAGCACGTTCCTTCGGTTGTGCCTATTTCCAAGTCAACAATGGACAACTTCTTAGCGAATAGAGCACTTTTAAAAATCAGAAATAATTTTTAGCAATAGTCCGAAAAGCAGGGCAAAAGTACAACAGTCTTGTCTTATCCAGCCAGACAAACTGATAACTTTTTATTAAGTTGTTGAGAACAAAAACCGCACTTTGATAAGAAGTTGTACTAATTGTGAGAAAATAAGCAAAACTTCAAAACTGTTAAGTAATGTAGCAAATTATTTGTACATAATTAGCATTACGCCATTTTTAAAAGTAACCAACAAAAGCAAAACCAAATCTTCAAAATTTTTAGTAAGCTATTTCCACAACTTGAAGTAAACACACTTTGCAACACTATCTTAATTTAAAGTCTTAACCAAAGACTTACTTAGTGGGGAATGTTGCTCCGCATAATTTAAATACACTTACAGAATTTGCGCATTGAAAACTGTTCAGTTTATTACATCCTTAAAATGCTTTTCTCTCTCTTTTAGCCAGAAGCGTAGTAAAAAGCAACCAAAGTACATTGAAAACAGTTTTAAATCCAAGCCAAAAGCGTGTAAGCCAAAAAGAGAGAAACCAATTCAAGGAAAGAAAAAAATCCATAAAACTAACATTAATGCCTTAATTTCGTGCTAGCGAAAGTTGCAGCTGTTGGTAAAAAAAACAAGAAGAAACCCAACAAAAATAAGAAAAATCTTATAACTTGGCTAGAACTTTGAGTACTGGGAGAAAAAAAAAATCGTTGGCTAAAGTTTTGCGCGATTTTAATGCATTGAAAAGATTTACTTAAGCTGTAAAAGTGCCGCCTTGAAGCTCCGGCAAGGCGCCAACTGCAATTTGCCTGAACTGAAGATGTCGAAGAGGCTGTGGATGAGTTGGGGAGTCTTAGCGGCAGGGTTTTACTGTCTCTCCACTCCAACCCTAGAAGGGCTGAAAATGTAAGTAAGAAATTGGCAGTAGACCTGCAAAATGCAATAATAAAAAATTTTACGCGACAAGTTTGGCGTTTTCGGCGCAGCAAGGGAAAAGGGGGGTGTAAAGAAGATTGAATGAGTCGACTTACAAGAAAGTAAAAAAAAAATATGCATACTCTATGGTTTATGAGTCTTATGAGTTGAACGACAAATTTGCAACGTAAAAAGTAATGTCGGAGGAACTACTCAAAGGGTTCGTCGAGATTTCTCAAGTCGACAATCACGAATGCATTAGTTCTTACAAAAATCTGGGAGATTTAGGCATTATCTATGTGGGCGTTGGACGAAAGTTGGATGCTTCCGCGCTATGGTTGCACATATCTCTGCTTAATGCAAATTTTGCAGAAATGGTATCCTTAAGAAGCACCACTCTTCTCAACGCGGATATATGCAATCCATTTCTTTTCTTCTACACCCTTCAGTTTAAATGTTTTTTTACGAGCTGGTTCCAATGCTTCAAGTATAACCCCACAAGGCTTCCAGGGAGATTTATTGGACGAAAATTAGGGTACCGCATAGTGATTAGTGGACGTCGGTACTCGCCTCTCAAGTCGAAGGTCGGTGGTTCGATTCCCGTCAATAGCATTGGATCATTTACCTAGCACTGACATCGATAGCTCACAGACGCTATTTGCCAAAGAAAGTCTTTATTATTAAAATACCTGCCGTTGGGATTCGGCTATAAACTGTAGGTTCCTTTCGAATAGTTGTTAATAGAGATGCCCATGACCCTCCCAGGAGCCACTAACAAAAAAAGTCAGCCAGGGAATTATATATAAATGGAGATTGCACGTAAACCAGTGACGGGCATCCTACTTAAGATTTCAAGGTTGATGGTAGTCAGAAACTTTATATAGTTCCAAGTAAAGTCCCACAATCTATACAACAAAATGAACAGCACGACAAAAGGAATCTATTAAGCCATATCTGTCCGACTGTCCATTCTTCCGTTTGGTTGTCCAACGTCCGTATTACCTGATTTCCAAAAACGAAAAGAGCTAGAAGTATGAAATTTGTTGTACCCTGTGGTCGTCTTGTCTAGTACTTCACTTGCTCATTTCTCCAAAACAAAAATTTTACGCGTTTCTACAGCATTTTTTAAACAACAATATAGAATCGAATTCGTAGTAAAAATTTTATAAAAATCGGTTGGTGGCCGCTCTACTAAAAATAAGCTATAGGTAGGGCCTTAGAAAGAATATTCGGGGCTCGGGGGTTTTCTTGCTAACTCAGATTCCAAATACAAAGTTACCAATCCTGAGACTCTATTCTACCCGAATGACTCTCGAGTCCGGGAACCCCCCGAGAGCCCCGGGGAAAAGAGTCCCGATCTCCCTCCCTCTAGACGGGCCTGGCTATAGGGAAATATGCTTGTAAAGAGGAATTATTTGTAAGTAGACTTCTGGGGCCATAAATCGTTTTATTTTTTGGGTATGCAACCTACCAATTTTAAATAGCCTGGTGAAAAAAAATTTTTTTTGACCAAAAGTGTGCTTTATTGAAAATTGGGACTTTGGCATTTTCCGTTCAAGGTTCCATAACAACCACAGTTCCTACCCGATTTCGACTCGAGGTATTCGTAAAAGAAGTCACTTTCTGCTTAAAGCTTAATTTAATTTAAAAATATATTTCATTCATTAATAAAAAACTTACCAAAATTGTATAATTGAAAAATTATCAAAAATGTCACTATTTTACGACTTTGGTTACCTGTGACTTCTATAATTTTTCCTTAATCTGTACATATATGTAGCAGTGGAAAGAGCACATCAATACCTTTCTGATCTGATCGACTTTCATGTAGATACACTAGATATTAACGAAAAACTAAAACATCTGCCAAAAAAACATGTTTTTCGCAAATACCTCGTAAACGGTGCTTGAGAAAAAAAAAGTTACCATTTTCGTGGTTTTCGACACCAAATTACCCTAAAAAACTGTTTTTTACGAAGGTTAATTTTTCATAAAAACTAGTGTAATCTATCCAATGCATACAAAAAAGTAATTTAATTTTTTTTTTATATATATAGTTATAGCCCAAAATGAAGAAGCCCCATTTAAAAGACCCATTCAATATATACTTTAAAATTTATGCGCATCAAAGTCGGATGAACATTGCCGCAATTAAGGAAAGTCAGGGTTGGGTATAGATGTGCCGACATTAACCGTCCACCGGATATTGCACTGCTAAGCATGCAGTAGGCGGATCCCCCTATTTTTTGTTTTTGTTTTAATATTTGGAGAATTATTGAAAATAACAATATTATTTTGATTATGCATTTGTTTATGTATGTTACTATGTTACAAGGGGGTTTCGTCACCTGTTTGCTTCTTTGGAAATTTAATTTTTTTAAGATACCTCGCATTTGGAGTTCAAATTTCAAGTAACTGTTTCAGAGCTTAGAAAGCTGTTCCAGTCCTAATTAAGCATTGCATGAAAGTCCACATGGTCATTGGGACACATTTGCCACACCGTCACATCTGTGATGCAATAAATAGAAAGCATTCAACTTTGGATCTGTATATAGTGGCTGAAAGCAGCATTCTACGAGGATCTAGTCTGTTCGTGCTGATGTCTCCGATGGTATCCTGTTATCGGTAGACACAGCACTCAATTCCTACTCTTACCTCCACGTGGTGCACCCTGGTAACCTGAGCAACCTTGATAAAGATACGGTAACCAACCCGTTTGGAAGTCTTGGTCAGAGCTAACAAGAGAGGGAGCTCTCATTTTTTAGGCCATTTCAACATACTTGGTCTAAGAGGTAAAATATTACCTTATTGAAAGGCGGATGAATTACTTCGTCAATCAACGGCAATCTTTGCGTAATTTGTAGCGTCTGCTGGCCAGGTTAGGCGTGGCTGCAAGCGGGTGTCTGTCTCGGATCGAACGGCTTGCTCTACAAACATGTTATGTGCACCTTGGCCTCATCACCCATCTACTTTAGCACCAATCGATGTTCAAGATTTGAAAGTAATAATAATGGAAACACTACTCCAAGAGGTTATCGTCTTAACACGAGAAATCCTCTTGCTTCGGCAGCTGGCACAAGGATTTTGGAGGTGCCAAATCCACGCGAAGACAATACGAGTCCACTGTGAGTCTAGAATGACAGAAGAAGAACTAACTTTGCAGGATATCTCTCACAACAATCGCTCAGCAGCATCTCTTTATTTATTTCTTTCCCAACATAAGGCGCTACAATGAGCTTCTGGGTTATATGTTATAAGCCTGATTGCCAATATTTAAATACCAAAAATGGTATATGGTATGGTAAATAACAAACCGTTTAACTTTGCTATAATCATACCGCGCTCACTGACCTAATAAACAACGGAACGTTTTCTTTTTTTTTTTTTTTTTTTGGAGGACACTTCCTCATTTTACCCGCCTGAACAATTGACAATAAAATTGACTGAAGTCACTTGTCAATCAAAATTAAATTTGCACAATAATTTATAAAAGAATATCCAAATCTATGTCAAATGTCACTTATAGATTGTCAAAAATTGAAGAACAGACAAATTTTCTTGTCGTAAAAAAGTAGCGTACCTAAAAAAAAATACATTATAGGTAGGTCAAAAATTTCTGTATAAAATTTCTGTACATGAAAGCTTGACTGTAACTTAAAAATAAAGTTCTATAACATAACTCAAAAATCCATAGAAACACAGCAAGTTCTATAAGCCTCAGGACTATTTGAGCTGCCTGCGAATTTAAGCTTTAAAAATCATACTTATAATCATTATTTTTGTTTAAAGCCAATCTAGTGTCATTTGAGCACATTTAAAGTGTGTATCCATTTCGGCCATTTATTTTTCTTGGCAACGGCGCAAACGAAAAATTGAAAATTGTTTAAATTGCATTTTTATGCCAGTGCCAGAGTAAGTGGAAATGATGGGGAGGCTGAGAGCCACTCAGTAGCATACAGACAAACATCAACACACACTTAAACTCTCACACACATACACACATTTATACACTCATACACTCACACACACACACACACACACATGCATAGCTTAAGAGTGGCGGCAGTTGAACAGCTGGTACCACCCACAGGGCGTATGAGCAACTTGTGCTCTTGAGTGGCATAAAGTTGCATTTTATGTTTGTTATGACATTCTTCCACTTCTTCTTCTTGCACTTCTTCTGCTTGCTGTTTGTTTTTATTCGCATTGTTGTTGTTGTTGCTCTTGTGGCAGTTGCAAGCTGGATTTTTTTGTGTAATTAAATCATTGAGAAAAAAAAACATACTGCAAAAGTGCCATGGCTTTTGCTTTATTTGACTTTATTTGTTGGCCTTAAGTGGGTTAAGGCTGCCTTTGGCTTTGGCGTTGGCTTTGGCTTTGCCTTTGACGATGACGCTCTCTCTAACCGCCATTAATGAGCAAATTTTCAACTCTTTACAGTGCAGGGCAAGTCACGCACACAAACACAAGCACACACACACATGCACAAAGAGACACACACACACACGTATACATAAAGCGTAATTAAATGCGTATTAGGGCATGGCATTTGTAGTTTAAAAATTGCGGATGTGGAAACCAAATACTGCAAGAATTACTTTGAGTCTGCAGTTGACATACATAATGTATATAGTCGGATAAGTACACAGATGTTTCTCTTATGTAGGTATACTGTGATGTGAAGGAGCTTACCTTTTGTATATGTGTAACTCAGTAGTATGATAATCGTCCTTCAAGGTGCTGCAATGATAAAAATGGAAAGAAGATTATCAACAATTAGAGCATAAAAGAAAAGTTCTTGACATTTTTTTATCTGAAGCGAAGGACATAGTTTAGCTTTTGAATTTTGTAAAAGA